>QVRM01007121.1:0-59483 GCA_003439945.1 Dermanyssus gallinae | reverse complement strand
CCTCTAACCAAAAACGAGTATCAAATAACAACCTTAACAAATCAACAGATAGGATAGGAGCTGACTCTTGCTGATTTCATGAGGATAAAATAGTCAGTCCTTTTGCTGACCCGTCGATAGAAGGAACACAAAATTATTCAAACATGCAGGCCCCGTAATATGGCAAGTCCCTATATACCTGTGGTACCATCAACAAATGCTTCTACCAAAGCTTAAATTGAATCTTTTCCTAGCTAGATTAACTAGATAGTAGCTAGCATACACACGAAAGTGGCCGTTCTGCCAATCACATTAGCCATCTGGATATTTCACTTTATTCGCGCAAACAAAGGAATGCACAATGTAACTGCTAATATATTTTATATATCTATTATATTAAAATACGACACCACAGAACCATCAATTTTATCATCCATCGTCTGTATGTATTCTATGCATAGGCGGTTAAAATATCCCCAGCACGATGTACTCAAATAATGGTTTCAGTACTCGTCACAGCGGCTCTCCTCATTACTACGACCATAGTCAGGTAGGTAATAGACTGACAATTTTGGCCACTGTGTGCAGGCTAAGTTGAATAGCCGTCTAGCTTGCGGTGACCGGCTTTCCCTGTAAAAGCTTCTTCCTTCGGGCGAGTTTGTGCCGTTCCTCGACGACCTGCCGATGTCTTTCGACCTCGCTCCAAATAACCGCCTGGTCTTCAAGAGGTATTTGCGAACGGTAGGCCTTCATGAGGTCGTAATCCTCCCATGGCTTAGCAAAATCGTATGCACGCATCGCGCGCTTGGGGGGAATACCAACGATTTCCTTAACGCCTGGAAGCATGTGTGTTAGACACAACAGGCAAATATGAACATCGATAGTGTTATCATAGTGAACGATGGCCGCGTAGGTAGGCTACATGACAATTGGTGACAACTGTTTCGCACATGGGCTTCTTCAATGCATTGTACATAGCAGACAGTAAATCGTGGTTAAACTGCGCATGAGAACGCAACATAAACAATACACAATATAACACGAAACGCAATGAGAGCAACTGCTAAAAATACGAAAACAGCAGCACGACTTGTTAGCAGAGGATTTTTTTTAACGCTCTGACAACCACATTTTAGACGCTCGTAACTAAGCTAAGTTGCTTGTGGGACGATATCGTCTACAAACTTAAGCTTAAAGTTAATGTTAAGCTGTAAATGGTTATCCTTGATCATGTAATTGGGACAGTATGTTCTCGCGTATTCTTTTCTCAAATTGGCATCCCTAATAAGTCCACATAAGGCATGTGCCCCAATATATATATATATATATATATATATATATATATATGTGAAAATCAACGCACCTTTTAGTCTACATTTTTCCCATTTCTCTGTCCAAGGTAGGGGCTTCATGACGACTTTGACGTCGTTAACGGGCACTGGAGCTCCGTCAATGCGTTGCTCGGGTTCCATATCCCATGGTACCGTTGAATACTCCGGGAGAGCGTCCCTGTTAAAAATTAAATAAGAACCTTGCGTCTCATTAAGCGATCTGTGATTTAAACTTTCGGCGGGATAGAGAAGCATATATATTTCAATAAAATTTTATCTATTGTACGTGAAAATTAAACAATAAGGCATTACAGAATCTCATTTTTTGCAATCTGTGTTCTATACGACGATCAAAATTTCTAGCCAATTGGATGTCTTCCCGTACGACTTCTTCATTCTCCTGCAATTGCAACTTTTTTTTCAAATAAAGCCAGACACATCAGTACAACCAAATTCGTAATTTGACAGTCGCTCCTTAACAAAATTTCCAACCCATGCCATTGGAAAAAATGCTCATTTGAATTAATACTACGACCTCCTCAAATCTGGCCTGCATATATATATATATATATGCTTATTTAGGTAAACAGTCATGAGCGCATCCATGAGACAAAAACACAGGAGAAGTAATCCAAAGAAAATTTGAGAACGAGATACAGAGGGGAGAGAATGCGCGTCTTCGGCTGATTACCTGAGATAGCGGAGATGAGGGTCAAGTCGCTTCTCCAGGCGAGTACCTGAACCTCAAGCACAAGAGGCGAGTACAGTTCATACATGATTTCTACGCCCTCTCCGTCAATGATGTTGCGCAGAGCTACCTGATGCCGCAGTCCTTCGAATCTCCTGTAGACAAAAAACAATGCGCAAAAATACACAAAATCGAAGTATTCCCGCCATTTCTCGCCAAATACTGGCGGGTGCTTAAATAAAGACAAAACGTCAGGCAACATTCAGCCTATTTCGGAGTACATCCAACACTCTGGAGGTTGACTGTTGAGGCTGAGACGAAACGAGGAGGGCTTTAAGTCAACTGAGGACGACTGCAAATGCTCAATGAATTTTGGCGCTTATATGCATCATGGAAAATCATAGAAACAGCTAGCTGGTCCCACCGGAGAATACGTGTGTATATACATATGTATATCCATCATACCTGTAGATGCAAATACCAACAAATTTGTTCTCTTGCCGGGCGCGTTTTTAATCCGAAACCGTGATGGCGAGGTACGAGCCCACGTAGAACTCCGGGATGTCCAGAACGCTGCGCCTGCAAAAAGCCAAGCCCCCAAAAAAATATATATATAAAGTGTCCCTTACTGGCGAAATATTTGCTGTACTTTGGTTAATAAATAAACTGAACATAAGTCTAACTATTGAAACCGTATTTACTGCGTTATAGAGTACTGGCTCAACTGGAATCGTTAATTGTCAGTTCATTGAAGTCTCTAGGTGTTACTTCTCTAAGTAATCGATGAAGCCATTTAGAGGGCGTGTCTGCAGAGGTACGTCGATACATCATAATAATATACATTTATATATATATAGCTTACGTCTATAACAGTTAGTACTACTCAATAATACATTATTCCTAATTTTTTTTTAATTCCTAATTATAGTAGTATTTGAACAATAGTGAGCCAGGTTGCGCGTAAACATGTTTTGGGTAAGCAAAAATTGCATACATAAAAAACAACCAATTTCGTACCGAATTGCATACATTAAACCAAAAAACATATGCAATCATACCGAGTACGGGAATCATTTTAGGCGTTATTTCCTGATTATAATAATAATAATAATAATAGAAGAAGAAGAAGAAGAAGAAGAAGATCGTGAATCCTAACAATAATCATTCTTGTCATTATTGAGATCGTAGTTGTCCCTAAATGTACTTAGGTTGTAGGATGAAATCGTAGCAGAAACTGGCTTCAGCAATCAGTTAGCTATTTACTTCTAGTAATTATGTTTATAATATATAAGTCAATAATATTAAAGCAGACAATGCAAGGTTAACAATAGCAGCAGCAACAACAACACCAATAGCAACAAGAGCAGCAGCAACAGCAACAATAACAGATGCAACAATAGCAGCAACCAGCAGCAGCAACATACCATGCAACAATAGCAGCAACAACAACAGCAACACAGCACATCAGCAACACACAACAACAACACAACAAACAACAACAAACACGCACTGACCGCTTCATCATCCTGTCGTTCTAGGCTTTCCGCGATAGTTTCGCTTGGTGATGTCGGCTATGGGAAGCATGTCGGGGTACATCTGGCCGTACTCGATCACCCGCCTGAGGTGTTCGGGTAGAGTTCGAGGGGGTGTGGGAGGCTGCGTTGAGGCGGCCGTCGTAGAAGTGGGGGTTGCGACAGGCCCGGCGCCGGCAGTAGCGGCTTCATTCAGGGGCTGCAGCGGCATCGCTGGCCACCCCGCGTACGGCCCCCGGCATCGCTATGGGGGCGCCACCACCCCCCTAGTCGGCTGCCGCTGAGAGACGACACTTGTGAGAGGCCGCGCGTGAAGTCCGCGCGAAACTCCACAGGGTGCACGCAGCACCAGCGCACGCCTTAGCGTCGCACCTGCCGCTGCGCTGGCCATGATCATGAATGAATGCTGCTCGTTCACACGATTGTTAAGCTAGGCTGCTAGGCTAGTTGTAATGACTGCCACCGTAGACAAGTGTGTGTAGTGTATGTTGTAGTGTTAGATGTTCTAGATGTTGTAGTCGTAATAGGAGTAGTGGTTATTGTGGTCTCCTTAATCGGAGTAGTGGTTATTGTGGTCTCTTAATCGGAGTATGGTTAGTGTGGTCTCTGTAATAGGGAGTAGTGGTTATTGTAGTCTCGTAATAGGAGTAATGGTTAGTGTAGTCTCGTAGTAGGAGTAATGGTTTATTGGAGTCTTAATCGAGTGATGGTTATTGCAGTCTCGTAATAGGAGTAATGGTTATTGTAGTCTCGTAATTGGAGTATGGTTATTGTAGTCTTAATCGGCGTAATGGGTTGTTGTAGTTGGTGCGTGAAGAGTACCATCAGTAGTAGACGGCGCGCACGGGGGTACAGAAGCAAGAAAAGGCCCGATGAGAGCCGGAAAGACGCTCGAAATCGAACGATGTACAAAGAGCCGTCGAAGAAGAAAAGTTTACGACGCTTGCCGCCTTATGTTACACAAGCGTGTTGCACGTTGTTCACAATACTGGTAATGCTCCAGTTGGTTCGTTCAGCACAGCCGCAAATATTCCACTCTACTCCTATGAAAGGCTCAGCCAGCATTAACCGTACAACGACATTGTCCACCGACACTAATCAGCGCGGCAGCCCAATGAATCAGCTCGGTAGAATGATCATCATAACTGTTTTCCACAGGCGTTCCGGCGTTCGACTCTGCTTTTCCGCACTTGCGCGGACCGCCGGTCGTCGGTAGCAGACGACACCGACCAGGTGCACTGAACAAATAAAAGATGTGAAAAAAGTTATAATAATAAGTAATAACAACAACAATGGTAATAAACATAACAACAATAATATTTACATATTAGCTTGTTGGTAATAGCAGACGAAAAAGACCACAGCAGACGACATTATTTGCTAGTGTTGTTTGCGTCGTTGTTGTTGTTGTTGTTGCTGTTTATTAAGTGATAATTGTAGAAAATTGTGGCTATGTATGTGTGTAAGTTAACATGAAAAGTGGTTATAGTTTTGGTACGACACGCAAGCCGTACACAGGCGATAACAAACAAACAATAGAAAATAATACCGTGAGGCGGAACGCTGTAGCAGACGACATCATTTCATGGGTGTCAATTTTGTGTCGGGTTTCTCTCTCTTTATCGCTCGGATTGTTAATCTAACTCTCTCTCACACCTCACACCTATCTTTGTTGGAATTACTAGAATCATCTGTGTTCTTCTGTTGATTTGGTTTCTCAGCAGGTATCAGTGTGAGATCAGTTCATCATCGTAGCTCGACGTCACTTGGCTCGATTCGGGTCGAGTTTTTGGGCTTTCAGCTGTAGTCTCGTTGGATCATATCAGGCTTCAAGGCGAACGTAAGGCCGGAAGCGTTAAGCGGTGAATAAGAAGTAAGTTGCGAGAGAGCAGCGACATTTATTTGCTTGTTGTCCTCCGGATAATCCGAGCTTAGTGAGGTAAGTGGGTGTCACTTCAGCTGTGTCTGTCTGACGTGTGTGGCGGGAGAGAGCTAGCTAATTGAAGCTCGTCGTGTTGTCGTTTAGGTTATTACCCCGCCAGTATTAGCGCTTAAACAGCTGCGAAGCTGCAAGTGCGACTTCGCACCTTATCTACTCTACGTAGTCGAGTTTGGCGCGGCGAAAGGGAGGCGCCTGCGTTTACGCTAATGTTTTTCATTCTCGTGCCACTCAGCTTCTCTGGTCAGGTCATTCCTTTGTTGTGGACATTTGCATTACCGACTGGGCAATCGCTTCGTATTAGCTATGTATGTTCGTTTGGAAAAATAACTTCCTGTTTGAAGTGGAGTTTTGGTCGTAGTTGTTCGAGGATAGGCCAGTCGGGAGAGGAGAACACAGTACATTGAAATATAATATATATATATTATATAATTATATAATATAGATATATATATATATATAATATATATATATAGACAATCACACTACGCGCTACTACCAAGTTCCTGTAGAAATTTTTTTAAAAATGCATGGAATAGGCCGATAATGTTAGAACGACTTGACGTCGTGGCCTTGGACGCGTTTGCGCTAAAGATCCGCATGCACTGAAGCAGCAAGGGCAGCCAAGCATTGGGCGTTCGAGCTGTCAGGGCAGAAATGAAGTCGGGAAGCTTTTTCGACTGTCAACTTGCATTGATGGAAATCTTTACGAGACTTCATTGGGAATTTCCAGTCTAATATACCGCCAATGATGCGGAGACTAGTCTGCTGCTTGTGTTGATCCTCACAGTGAGCTAAACAGGTTCACTTCGTTTGCAACTTTTACCAGCACAATGGAAACTTTACTAGTTATTTACATGTGATATAATCAACAATGATCTTGTATTATATATATATATATATATATATCTCAAATAATTTGTTCAAACAAACTTTGGAAAAAATCGACGAAAAAATTCTTGGTGGAACAAGGGGCGGGAATATCTTATTTTGGAGTGAGAGTAGTAACAATGTTAAGTAAAGCACCAGGGCTGAATTCTACGTTTGCTAATGTTTTTAATGTTGTCGCCCTAATAATTTTGTTGTTCTTGTTTTTGTATAGTCTTTTAGTAATCTATAATCATAATAATAAGCATATTATTTCATTATTGATGTATATATTCATGATTGAGCGTACAGATGTATACAGGCTCTCGGCTGTGCTCGGCACGACAAAGGTTGTGTCTAAAGTTGAGTGTTTTAATTCAAACTCTGAACATCTGTTTGATCTCTGTTGTGGCTTCAGGCGTCGTCGGTGCAGCTGTTGCTGGACAGGCGCGTACACATGTGCGCCTTCTCTGGCCGCGCCTTCTAAACGTCCTCTGCGTTCATCGCAGCCAACATCCGGCAACGTCCACCCTGTAGATCCACCACGGTGGACTAGCGCGGCTCACCAGTGAGGCGATTACCAGCTATCTAGCTAATCATGGCGCAGTATAAAGGAGCAGCCAGTGAGGCTGGCGCGCCATGCAGATCCTGAAGCGGCGCGAGCGTCAAAAAGAAGACGTCGAGCTGAGAGGCAGAGGATCGAGCACGAGATGCGTGTCTCAATGGGCGATAAATTTTCATCGCATTTCGATGCCGTCGAAGCGCAAATCAAGAGCGCCACTGTTGGCCTTGTGACACTCGATGAGATGAAGGTTCGCCTGTTTTATATTATATATATCACTTGTACAAGATCGTAGCGCCTGTATAGAAACATAACCACATTCAACTATTGCAAGCTATTCTCCCAAGATACAAGCAGAGTCTCGTCGCATTATCGTCGGTCTGGTGGATGGTCTGCAATTCGGATGCCAAGAGTCGTAATGAATGTACTATTAATGTTCTTTTTGTTAGAATTACAAATCAGTATTTTTTGGTTCGATACCAAGACGATACCAATGGATAGGTACCGGGAGTTCCTCTTTTAGTAGTAGACCTACCGGAATTAGCAAATCTTATTTTCATACTACTTGGTGTAGAAAGGTTTTATGAACTATAGAGCTGTTTGTAACTGTGGTGTCTTGTAATCATTCATTTAAAGTTCCAGGCGGTACCGCAGTGTCTTTTGAAAGTTCGTTTTAATAGTTCCAATAAAAGTTATTTTAATTTCACTGAAAGAATGTATGTTTACAATAAGATTTGCTAAAGTTTTTTTGAATGTTAGTTTCAGTACAATAGAAAAATATTATAGTGTTGTATTATATATATATATATATATATATATATATATATATATATATATATATGTATATTATGTTTGTTTTCTATGCGAGTAGGCGAAGCAGGAGAATGCGGTAAAGGAGCGAGAGAAGCGACTCGCACAAAAAGAAAAAGAACAGCAGGAAGAGAAGCAACGTGCCGAAGACAAAAAGTGGGCTCAAAAGGAAAAACAGAAAAAGCGGTAAGTGTCATAATATATATATATATATATATATATATATATATATATACTATACCGGCAGTGATGACTTCGTAAAGACGTGTGTATTTTCACCGTAGTAAAATATAGTTATTTTCTAAGACGTTTTGATGCTACATTGTTGTGTGACCGCGCAACGTGCTAAGGTTTTCTTAATAATAATAATAAAGAAGAAGAAGAAATTGTCTTCATTCGCAGATTCAAGCGCTGTCGTTCAACCTGGACGAAGACGAAGATGAGGTGGAAGGTGAAGACGACGATGGACTGGATGTGAGTCGTCGAAGACTTGAAAGTGAGTCATCGGACGCCGACCACAGCAAACGGAGGCAGCGGCAACAACAGTGATCGGGGCCGAGGCAAGAAGACCAGCGACAACGACGACGATGATGGTAACAGCCGCGAGTCGGGGGGGTCTCCTGACAGAGATTCGCGTCAAGAAGAACCCTGACGTCGATACGTCGTTTTCTGCCCGACCGTGAGCGCGAGGAACAGGAGCGGCTGATTCGCGAGGAGCTGCGCCAGGAGTGGAAGGACAAGCAGAAGACGCTCAAGGAGGAGAGCATTCAGATAACGTTCAGTTACTGGGACGGCTCGGGACATCGGCGAGTCGTCGATATGAAGAAGGGCAACTCGATCTATCAGTTCCTGCAGCGCTGCCTTGACTCGCTGCGCAAGGACTTCTACGAGCTGCGGCGTTGTGTCGGCCGACCAGCTGATGTACATTAAGGAAGATCTCATCATTCCACATCACTACCAACGTTTTACGACTTCATCGTTACCAAGGTGAGCATAACGTGTGCATACATACTTGTGGTGTTCGACGAGCTACATCGAGGGGGGGCTTTCTGCTCGCGACCAGGGTCGGGTCTGCCGCAGCGCTGTTGTTCTGAACAGGGTACAGATGGAAGTACTGCACATTTCTCAAGAATAATGATTTGCTTACTGTTCCATGTTTCGTGTACACTTACCGAAATTGATAGAGCACGAAACTTAGTTCACTGCTTTTGCTATATATATACATATATACAGGGTCATTCATATTGTTGTGCACGCATTTCGAGGTTTGATAGAACTCGGCAAGAAAATACGTTTTCCCTATGGAGGGAAGACGTGGAAACGTCTTGTTTAGGAGAGAGAGTGAAGTTTATAAAATTAGTTTTTCAGCCTTTTTTTCCTATATAGTTGTGCGAAATCTCTGTTTGCGGGAGAACCAGTCAACGCATGAAGGAACCGATTACACCGGCGTGTTCGGAGGAAAATTCTGCACAACGGAAGACACTTCGCTAGCTTGCGTAGCAAAAAGCTAATACCCAGATTAAGGAAAGTCATGAAAAGTCGATATTTTACGTTAACGCCTTTTCATGAGAAATCGTACAATTTTTCCATTGCGACCAAAAATGTACGTTCGAAAGACCACTCTCCGCGCAATGGCAAATTTAATGCCCATCATTTTCGTATCAAGGTGATAGTGCTGCGTTACGTAATTGTCAAGTCGATAAGCGTTTTCGACAGTCATAGTTGTTATGTTTTAAGTGCAAGTTTCACGTTCAGAACCGTAAAAATTTGCCAAGGCGTCCGCCCCCTCCTTCCACTAGGAAAATTTATTCTCTTGTTGAGTTCTACCAAACCTCAAAATATGTACCTAACTTTCTCATACGCCCTATGGAATATGCATGCCTTCGCTTTCGATCTGGCTATCGAAAACGCTTAGTGACTTGACAACTACGTAACGCAGCACCATCACCTTGATACGAAAATTATTAGCATTACATTTGCTATTGCGTGAGAGTGGTCTTCGGACGTACATTTTTGGTCGCAATAGAAACATTTTACGATTTTTCATGAAAAGGCGTTAACGTAAAATATCGACTTTTCATGACTTTCCTTAATCTGGGTATTAGCTTTTTGCTACGCAAGCTAGTGAAGTGTCTTCCAGTTGTGCAGAATTTTCCTCCGAACACACGATGTAATCGGTTCCTTCATGCGTTGACTGGTTCTCCCGCAAACAGAGATTTCGCACAACTATGTAGGAAAAAAGGCAGAAAAACTACTTTTATAAACTTCACTCTCTCTCCTAAACAAGACGTTTCCACGTCTTCCCTCCATAGGGAAAACTTATTTTCTTGCTGAGTTCTATCAAACCTCGAAATGCGTGCACAACAATATGAATGACCCTGTATATATATATATATATATATATATATATATTTATATATATACATATATTCCCTGGAGTCACGATATCCGACAGGCGACGTAGGACGACATTCAGTAGGACAACTGTGCGTTACTTTTAAGATGACTTGCTTAAGTTCAGTATTTAGTGAGAACAATTTGAGGCGCGCTTGTCAGTAACAGTTGTCTGATACGACTCACGTGTTGTTTATTTTCTGGTTTCTCGCTAGGCTCGTGGAAAATCTGGTCCACTGTTCGCGTTCGACGCAAACGAAGACATTCGAATGACGTCTGATGCATCCAAGGAGAAGGAGGAAAGCCACGCCGGTAAAGTTCTGCTTCGCAGCTGGTATGAGCGGAACAAGCACATCTTTCCCGCATCCCGCTGGGAGCCATACGATCCTACTAAATGCTACGACAAGTACACGATCAAGGACAAAAAGAAGAACAAAGATGGCGACAAGGACTAGTCGGATGATTTGTGTTTGCATAGTTACAGTGATTCTGTGTGTGTGTGCGTCTGCTGTTTCACTAGGACAGGCAGTTTAACGTAGTGGCCAGCGGGGACTTATTTCCTTGTCGTTGAGCTATTTTTTTTCTCACAAAACGCTTGAGAGACAACCACAAAAAGACTGTATACACATGCACTGTATTACGTTATGTACAAGCTACAAGTTAGTGGTTAATACGCAAGAATCGTAATTCATGCGACTGACGTTACCAGAATGACGTGAAGCGGCACACAAAGGACTACGTATGACAGCCTGCTGAGAGTGTTTATTGGGTCTTGTTCACCGAAATGATCCCAGGTTCCAGATTGCGAGTTTGATCTACTGAGGTAGTGTTGTATATTTACGCTTGCGTTTAGGTAACAGAAGACTATATACAGGCTTTTCCATGTGCGGACTGTTTATTAGAAATATCAGTGTCCCGTCGTGGCCGATCACACACTGGAGACGCGCCTGTATATTTTGATTGTTTTGCAAGTTCAGAACGTATACCGTCTTCACACGTGAAACACGCAGATCGAACGTGACGTAACCCAGGCGTTCAATTTGCGTATACTAGAGTGTACAAATGGAAATACTACATTCAAATATATCAACTATTGATTTAGTCGATATATGTGCTTCTTTTCTTTAAGTACGTTAGATAGCTCTACAAGTGTAACAAGCATGTCGTAAACTTCTTTTTTGTACTGTGCAAGTTGACATAGCTCTCTTGTATGAGGTTTCGCTACTACAAGAGCACATTGTCGAACGCATGCTCTACATGATGGTTACCTGGCTATTAGCAACGAATACTTTAGTGATACGCCAAAATACCTAGGTGACACCTTTTGTTGAAGCCTGCATAAGGTGTTAGCAGCACCTACTGAACACAAGGAACTGGCGTTTGCTTTAATCTTCATCTAACTAATATGCATTATAATGTCTTAGTGTTTCCACCCACCTTGTTTATTGACGCACGCCTCCCGCATCAGCCCTGCCGCTCGCACCCAGTGACCAGAGCAGACTGACTGGTGGCTGGTTTTTACTTTGAGTCGTCTTCTTCAGAGAACCACGTGTCTATTCTTGTATTCGCATATTCTTGAATGTCCAGTAAGTCATTATTTACGGGAAAAAATTTTAGATTTTTCTCGGCAGAGACATATTCTATTTTTCGCTAATTTCGTATCCGTCGAAATGTTTACTATGTTCCTGCCGATTACGCGCTTGTTGTTCAATGTATTCTATGTCTGTCGAACTACTCGGGCTAATCTCTTTTTGTACAGCCTGCTTGACCGTCCGAGAATCTATATATGGTTCAATTCACGATTGGTTTCTTTTCTGGGATCCTCTGGGATGCGATGGGCGGCGACGTCGCCTCCAAACCTTCCCTTCTTGAATATTTAGCGATAGTCTCTGATATAAGCACTTGATAGGCCTTGGACCACCCGAGGAAACGTTAAACATATCCGCGATTGGATGAGTCTGCAAGTCCAAGGGCCCGGACTTGGAGCATGAAAGCTAACGAGTGAAAGTCATGAAGATGTTTCCGTGAGGACGACTCAAGTATTACGCAAGGAAAGCCAGCAGATCTCAAGGCCCGACTCAAGGCATCCTTTCTGCTACAACCAAGGTGGACATCTTCTACCATTTGCCCCTACTTACAATCGAATCTGCGATCGTGGCGCCGAAGGAAAAAGGGCATATAAGTGCGGGCTTGACGCATCGGACAGGGCGCAGCCCGTCCTGGACACGTGAATGATTGTTAGCTTCGAGCGTGTCTTTCCAGTATGAATTTCTGGACGGCCTTTAGAACCTTAATTTTTGAGACGTTGAGCATTGAGCTACCAGACGAGTAGATTCCGCCATCCAGCGAAAGAGTGTGATGAACCGCCTTGCGGACGACTTCTCATTAATTTAAAAAGTTAACTGCGACGACATGAGGGCATTTCAGCGTATTCTTCTGCGGAGGTCCGGCTCTTTGCGGATCATATGGACAGACGCCGGCTCACTTATGGGTCCTTTTCAAGCCGATATCGCCTACGATATATATATATATATATATATTACGTCTATACTACTTACGGCCGCTGCTCACAGTCAGGATTCATTGCTAACCAGACAAACGCATTCGTCTTATAATCGGCTGTTCTGTCTTAATTACAAAAAAAAACGTACGTTGAGCCTGTGGTTGGCCAGTTTTTCTAGTGCAACGTCGTCGTTATCTTTGTAACTTTTCATTTATTGGCGTTTCCTTAGGAATTAGCAGACATAACGACTTAGCAGAACCTACGAAGCTGATGGAACTGGCGTTTGCATAGTTAATCGTCTAACATGTATAAGCTATCTACGTTTTGGTTGACTTTTCCTCACCCGGGCACCATCTTTGAGGTGATAGATTTTAATTTGCTCACTACAAAAAGGACCACACTACAATCTAAAATGCCAAGCAATAAAGTGGCGTAATTTTCCCTACTAGCCTGTATGGCTTTCATAATGATTGCGCAAGATATTGTACAAACACTACTAAATAACCTACTGCATATTTTGTTTCGTGTGTAGTTACATACGGGTAGTCGAACTTGAGTCTCCCTAGGCGTGGCCACTTCCTCATTGTGTAGAAAGAAGGCCAGACGTGCTTTGCTATATTAGTGCCTGTCCCCTTTCTATTCGCACACATATATATATATATATATATATATAAAAGGCGAAAAGCTTCTTTCGCCCACGAAATTCTAAGTAAATTTTGTTTTGTTTTATCGATGCGATGTTCACGGTGTTAAGCGCGGAACGCTGAGATGAATAAACGCTTGTTGTGTAGCAAGCAGTTGGATTGACCTATCATAAAGTATTTAGTAGAACACATGCTCGTTCGACTAAAACGTCGAGCCGATTTTTGGCATTTTTTTTCTGTAAAAAACAAGATAAGTGAACGACAGTTTTGCTGGTTTGCTTGACGCTAGGTGCGTTGGTGCCACACCCGGTTTTCAACCGAATGCTTCACCGTCGTATTGTCTAAGTTGTCCAAAAAAGCCACCCGAACTGGGTGGGTCTTTGCTCTGATTACTAGATTGATCTATCCTGTTCATGCCAACCGGAAAGGCCAGTCACCGCGACGGTCGCAGTGGGTGACCGTCATGCTCGGACGATTTCTGTTCTGGCGATGACGCCAACGACAGGGTCACGATAGCTGCTCACGGGCAACTTATTCTACGCAAACACACTTTTTCTGTATGACTCTGCGCGCTGATGAAGCCCTGAGAGCTGATGACGACAGCAAACAAAAATAGCCTCGGACCTAGAAGTCGGTAACGCTGGGTGGGCGGGCGTATGGCTTACGGGTGCCTTAAGTTGGAACAAAAATGGGCTGAAATTACTCAATTCGACAAAGGCGTTTTTCGCCACAAGCGACCTTGCAATCCTTATTTAGTCGAATGCTATTATATAGTACGTCCATTTAGTCTAATGTTGTCTCAGTAAAAATGAATACGGTGAATAACGTGTTGAAAAAGAACTCCGTACGTTGTAACATGCATGTTATTAGATTCGTTTAGTTCGCTTGCTTTTTGTGGGGCAAAAAGCATCATTCTTGCTGCGGTAGCCGTCGGAGCGTACCGCATCGAGAATGAATTCTTCGACATGGAGAATGCGAGTGGCTTTTGCAACAACCGCGGCCCGAATGGAAGCCAGAGGCGGTTAATGAACAACTGCTGTAACAATTTAAGTCAGGTCATCTTCAGTCTTGTTTCGTCTAGACCGGCATTTAACTTTTTCGGTTTAACTCTCAGCCAACATTTAACATCATCGGAAGCGCCTTGGCATTGCTTCATAACACAAAACCCAATAAACGCACATGTGGGCAACGGTGGGGATTGAACCCGTGCACCTTTATGTCTCCTCCGGTCGCAAGGCGCACGTGAATGCACCACGCTACCGGGCTCGACAGAGACCGACACTTAAAAATGATGTTTTCGGCAAACTTTACCCGTACCCTGGTACCACACAGTACAACACATTGCTCGTTAGATACTAAAAACCTGTCCAGATAGTGCGGTGCAGGTTTTTAGTATCTAACGAGTTCATTATCTATCTAAAAGACTATCTAGAGACAAGCTCAAGGTCTCTGAGCTCTACGTCTGTACGACGTGCATCGAACGTTCTTCGCCTTCACGCATAGCCACCGCTTAACGTTTTAAAAACTACAAAATCTACGAAATGCAAACACAAGTTGCAGTCATCAGTGTTGTGTCGAGACAGCAAAGCGCCGTCGACAAAGTCAGCTGACTACAGCTGATTTCCTAGATTCTCTTTTCTGCAAACTGGATTTTAATTTTGAACTAATATGATAAGCGCTGATGGTGATCTGGGCAGACACTTTAGGTGCTGCCCAATCGTTCGTTGAGGCCCTTACGGCCCTTTAACTTACGGCTTAGCTTTTGCCGTAGATATTAATCGAGTGTATAGAAGTGCCTATACAGTAGAGTCGTATATATATATATATATATATATATATATATATATATATATATATATACATATATATATATATATATGTATGTAATATGACAAGCCATGGGGAAAACCCTACAAAATGATTAGAGGGAGAGGCGTGCAGGCCCCAAAAGTCACACTGCCAGACACAGAGGTCGTACACATTTTAAACAATCTATTTCCACAGCATGGACATTTTAATAGGGAAGCATACGCACGAAGACGGACAACTTCAGAAGAAGAGGAGTTCCCGCCTATCACACGCGCAGAGGTATTGATAGCAGCGGAGAGGCTCAAGCCAGGGAGATCTCCAGGACCCGACGGCATTCCGCCTATAGCGGTAAAGATACTCTTTAGGGAACACCCGGAGGTGGTAGCGGCAGTTTTTACCAAGGCGATGGCAAGTGGGGAAATGCCTAGAGACTGGAAAAGAGCGGAAGTGGTCTTGATTCCCAAAAGTAACGGAGGGTACAGACCCGTATGTCTCCTGAACACCTTAGCAAAAGGGTATGAGGCAATTTTAGAAGACAGACTTAGGACGTTTGCGGAACAGCAAGGTCTCCTGTCGTCTAATCAATATGGATTTCGCAAGAAAAGATCAGTTCTTACAGCAATACAACGAATAACAGCCAAAGCTGACTTGCTTCACGGCGAACCTATATATAAACGCAAGCTCCTTGTGGCAGTCCTTCTCGACGTCAGGAACGCGTTTAACAGTCTGCCGTGGAAAGGAATTTTAGACACCCTAGTGAGAAAAGCGGTCCCTTCATTTCTCGTAAGAGCCGTTTCAGGATACTTAGAGGACAGAAAAGTTTTTAACGGCACAGTGGAGATAGACATGACTGCAGGAGTTCCTCAAGGGTCAATCCTGGGACCCCTGCTCTGGAACATAACATATGACGACGTCCTGAGACAAGATCTCCCAGAGGGAGTAGAAATGATTGCTTATGCGGATGACTTGGCCATACTTTCTCAAGCAAAAACAGAGGAAGAACTAGAATTAAAGACAAACATGGCTCTCTGGTCCACAAAGAGATGGATGGATAGCGCTGGGCTACAACTTGCCCCGGAAAAGAGCGAGGCCATCGTTCTGACAGGCCGGAAGAGAGTAGACAGCATGAAACTGATGGTGGCGGGCCAGGAAATCAAGCAGGTAACAGAGGCCAAATATCTTGGCGTCCTACTAGACAAGGGTCTCAGGGGGACAAATCACATTAGAAAGTGTACGGGCAAGGCGGCTAAAGCGGCTAACGCGATAGGCAAGATTCTGCCAAACTTACACGGCCCGCGGGAGTGCCGGCGACGACTACTAATGTCGGTTACCGAGTCTATTGCACTTTTTGCGGCGCCAGTCTGGCTGCAGAACACCTTGAAAACGAAAACGGCAAAAACAGCCCTAAGAAGAACGCAGAGAACAGCGGCGCTTAGGATCCTGCAGGCCTACCGCACGGTTAGCACGAACGCAGCTCTGGTACTGGCTGGCTCCCCACCTTGGGACTTGGTAGTGAATGAAAGGAAAAGTATATGGGAAGGAGGGTCTGAATCTAACAAAGAAGCTGCAAGGGAAAAGACGATAAGATTGTGGCAAGAAGAATGGGATGCCATTCCCGCAGGCTCATCGGGTTATTCACTTCGCCTGCTCATCCCGGACATAAAGAAGTGGATTGACCGCCCGGCAGGAGAAATGAACTTTTTCCTCACGCAGTGTCTCACTGGCCACGGTGATTTTCAAAGTTATCTATTTCGTATAGGCAAAGCTCCCTCGGTAACCTGCGTGCACTGTGAAGATGGCATCGACGATGACCCCGAGCACACTCTCTTAAAATGCAAGGGACTAGAGCAGGCAAGGACAACCGCCATAGCGCTGCTACGATTGAGATGGGCCAAAGAAGCAGGAAAACAAGGATTCGGGATACCAGACCCGCCGAAAAGTAGCATGAGAACGTTTGTAGAGTACATATGCAGCACAGCATCGGCATGGAGGCTGGGCGAGGAAATGGCAACTGCGGTGATGAAAAAGAAAGCGGAGCTTGGCAGGTACAGAAGAGAACGGATAGCGCTTACGACATCAACAGATGACGTGGCTTGTAATCAAACGGGTTCGCAGGTGTTGGGACAAGCACGTCGGACTGGTGGGGGAACCCGTGAGTGACCTCGGCCAAATGATCCGTTAGGCGCTCGCCACTTCTCCTAATGGCCCATAGTACTGTTCTATGGATATCTGGGCCATTAGAGAGTGAAGCTTAAGGGGGGAGGTATGTTTAGTGGGTAGTGGTCTTGGCGGACCAACATCCAACCGCCAGGGTCGAGCCCCACACTGCTCTCGAGAGCGGAGAAAATCCGTACTCAAAGCGTGCGTAAATGCATTCACCCTCCTCCAAAAAAAAAAAAAAAAAAAAAAAAAAAAAGATAGATATATAAACAACATATATTACATATATATGATTATACTATATATATATATATAGATATATATATATATATATATATACATAGATATTAGAGATGATTATAGATATCTATATACATACATAATATAAAGATACAGATATATATATATATACATATATATACATATATAATATATATTATATATATATATATTATATATACTATATATATATATATATATTATATATATATGAGTGTTCATTTACATGTGGCACAGATGGCGCGCTTATGCAATGCTTGTGACAGATTGGTGATATGCCTTTATTCTTAGGTGAAGGCTTGTTTGCCCAGGCGAGGGAACTTTGACCGTCGGCCAATGATCGTGTCAGTGTCGTTTCTACTGAATAAACAGCGAACTTAGCCTCGATCGTAATTAGCAATTGCATTACTGCGCATGTCTATGTGTCGAGGTCAGCGAGGTGTAGCCGGCGAACGACGATTCGACGCTGGAGACAGCCGACAGGTATTTTCCGCAACCGCCGCTTGATGGGTCCTGTGGCCCCGTCACGTAACTGCAAAAGAGTCATCGCCTCATTACGACGACGGTGAGACAGTTCGCTCTCTGCTGGTGGACGCGATGAGCTCAGGACTCGGTTGCCTCTCAGTTTCTCGTACATCATCCATACGATGCTCACTGACTCACTGCAGAAAATCGCCCAATAGCACTGACCGCTGCACAAGTGAAATACGTCGCGACATACGGCTGGCTCGAAGCACAACTAGCTGCTACTGCTGTTGCTGGTTCTACGGCCAACGGACTCCTCGTAAAACTCGTAGCAAGCAGAAACAATTTTTTTGTCAGGACAATTCAGGACAAGCTGAAGGCGTTGCTGCTACAAGTTTCCTCCGCTAGCAGATCGAGCTCCCTCCCGTGAGCCCCTCACGACGGGTGGTGGTGGTGGTGGTGCTGGTGGTGGCGGCGCCGCTGTTGCTGCTGCTGCTGCTGCTGCTGCTGGCGGAGACGGGGGTTTTCATCCGCCTACCGTAGATATGTGGGCGTACAGGACGATCTGGCTACTTACATTTGCCATGAGCTGTTCGTGCGTCGAGTTGCTCGGCTCTGCCAAGCATCGTGCATTCGATATCTGCCGGGCGGACCCCACGTACCGGACGTCACAGGAGGAGCGCAAGTTTATGCTGGCGTCGTTTCGCAAGATGACCAGGTGCACCTCGGCGCTCCTGCGAATCGCCGCCGAACTTCCCTTTGAGCGCAAGCTGTCGCTCAAAAAGTACCTACGCTTTTCGTGTCTTGCCGATCGAATCTGCTATCCGGCTCTCGAACGGTTAGCAACAACAAATGCTCACGTAGACATGAGGACCTCACTCACATGCGTCTATATATATATATATATATATATATATATATATATATATTGGGTCTAGAAATTTTTGTTTTCGAATTTTATAATGATTCTTTACGGACAAAACCGAAATCACTTTATATATATATATATATATGTTTGTCAGGACAAGATCGCAAGTACCTTAACTCTAACCGTTACTAATCCGACATCCGTAAATGTGCATGCGTGTGTATCCTACACCGTGTCGCCATAATCTGCAGAGACTTTGAATTGATTTGAGTCCGAGTCCATCAATCAACAAGTTTGTCCAATTAAAAATTCTTTCAGGTTCATTTAGAACTATGCCATTTTTATTTGAAATTTTGCCTTGGCGAGATTGCAAAGACATACACACTTCGCTAGCTTGTGTAGCGAAAGGCAAATAACCAGATTAAGGAAAGTCATAAAAACTCGATATGTTGTTATGTCTTATGTTAACGCGCAGAACCGTAAAATATTGCCATTACGACAAATAATGTACGCTTAAAAGACTATTCGCAAGCAATTGCAAATTTAATGTCCATAATTCTCGCGCCAAAGTGATGGTGCTGCGTGCCGTAGTTGCAGGGTAACTAAGCATTTTCTAAAGCTATAGTTGTTATGTTTTACGTTGAAGCTTTCACGTTCAGAACCGTATTTTTTTGCCAAGGTGTTCCCGCCTTTTCCTTCTATTGGAAAGGGTTATTTTCTTGCCGAGTTCTACCAAACCTCAAAATATGTAACTAAGTTTCTCATACACCCTATGCAAGTATGCATGCCTTCGCTTTCAATATGGCTATTGGAAAAATTTAGTTACTTGGCAACTACGCTTTAGTGCCAGTGTGTATTTGGCTAGAACAGAACAGCTCTTTGTTGTTTTATGGCCGCAGTGGCGGAAGTTCCTCGGTATGTACATGCATGTTTTGTTATCTTAGGCCTGCGTTTTTTTATTTTGTGATGCTCATTTAACAACTCTAACTACGTATAACACTTCTGACTAATAGCTGTCTTTACAGCTACCTCTTTCACTAAAGAAGTTTGTCATCAAACGTGCTTTTAGTTGCAAAGTTTAATCTTATGCATCTGATGTGGTTTATAAAGTAAATGCTTTGCCACGGAGAAGTGAGGTACGTATTAGTGAATAAAGTGTTGGGGTGTTCAGTGAGTGCAGTTGGTTGGTTCCGCTCGTACCTAACCTCAAGAATGCAGGCGGTGAGAGTTGGGTCGGTCGAATCCTCCTGGAGATCCGTAGACATCGGTACCCCCCAGGGTTCTGTTCTCAGACCTTTATGGTTCTTAATTCTTATTAATTTCACCCTATTAACCATCCAGAGGGAAAACTTAGGCAAGCCGATCGCATTTGCTGATGATACGACGTTGCTTTTTCGGCTCAATGCCTCCGAAATGTGTTCGGAGTTGCCTTATCTCTTATCTCAAGTGGAAACAGTAATTTCGATCTTCAATAAATTTGGTCTTGTCGTTAATGCCCGCACCTTGACAAGAAATTCTTTCTATCAGGGAGAGAATTGGTCTTCTCAGAGACCACAAAATGTCTCGGCCTAATGCTGCACGAGTGCATGAGCTGGCGGGCGCATTTAGAATACATCAAGCCCAAATGCTACGCCATCATTTCAGCCCTCCTTCGCATGCGGCTTATCGGAGTTCCAGTGGATGGCCTTTTCTTGGTCTACAAAACGTTGTTCCTGCCAGTTCTCCTTTATGGCATTCTTATCTGGGGGAGTGGGTTTGAAGTTGTTCTCCGTCGGGCTCGAATAATGCAAAACGATGCTCTAAGAGCCATATTTGGCAGGCGACGCAGAGACTCCGTCAGTGATCTTTATGTGGTCCACAACCTCCTACCGGTCGACCTGTTCTACTTGCTGAAGGTTGCCACGCTGGGCTTTAAAATCACTCGGAATATTATTCCCTGTGATGTTTCCTTTCCCCTTGCTCCCTTGCTTCGTAGGACCTCGAGACGTGCCACAATATATGTAGGGCTATTAGTCACAAAAAAAGTCTAGTCAGCAAGCCCTTGTGTCTCGTTTGCCCGTTATAGTGGACTAGTATACCACAGAATATTCGTCGTATCACTTCCCTGCATTGTTTTACACAAATGGTCCAGAAATGGCTACTCACCAACACATTTCGACATAGTTGAGTTGGCACACATGTTATTTTGTGTTGTGTTTATGATTTATGATACTCCATGATTGACTTATTTTGTGGCGGTGTTTATGACTGAGAGTTAACCATTTATATTCTATTTTTTTTTATTATTACCTATATATATTTTTTAATGAGAACTAAAGCATTGTATTATGCAGTTCTTATAATAAACCATATTTTGAATCTTGAAAAAAATCTTGAATCTGCGTCACGCAGCACCATCACTTTGGCACGAAAATGATCGAACAATTACTCGAGACGAGGAAGTGAAGAAGGCTCGTGTTTGTGTTGGTTTCGAGTGACCTATTACCTCTCTATGTTTTTACCTATCACTATCTACTAGACACGATTGGCTTTACGTTTGATTGCGGTTCCAGGTGCGTTTCAATATATGTTAAGTTATTTATTTGTATTATACGCAGTACACTTGTATTACAAAATTAGGTCAACCCCAGTAAACCACTGCCTGAAGGCAGCGAGCCTAGCACCGCGGACGCATTTCCACGTTGCACTTCAATGGATATTCTCTGCAGCAGAAATTCTCCCGCCCTTTTTTCATCCTTCTCACTTGCCGCTCTTTTCCCAATTTCTCTCAGGGAACTTACTGTCGATTCGCCCATGACCCCCATTGTTTCTATCGCAACTGGCTGTACTATAAAGGTTGCCTCCAACTCGCGATACTTTAAACTTTTTCGCTGCTCCGCTAAGTTGGCAACAGCGCCTGCTGATCTCGAGGCTCGATTCCTGTAAGATGGCGCCAGCGTGTCCCACATGGTTGCGTCCCACACAAGGGTCTTTCCGGAGGACCAGGGAACCAGGGTCATCCCGTCTGGCCGTAGGGCTGAGTCCGTTGCCAATATATTGTCTTGATAATTCAGACGAATCAAAAAATGGATTTCCCTTGCGCGACGAATTTAAATCGTTGATTAGTCGAGATTAATTATTAATTAGTTATCTGACAACCATTTGGCAATGTCATGAACGCCCTAATTGTGTTTTCCGAAAGCGCCAATCTTATGCACTGTATAACTATATAAAAAATCTTACTTGTATATATATATATATATGTATAGAGAGAGAGAGGATGCTCCGTCTAAATTGGCGCGTACTTTATCGCCTCTTTCTGAGTCTATACGTACATGAAAATAGTACAGAGATTATTAGATGAAAATTTAAGCATGTATAAATATATATATATATATATATATATATACGAGCTAATAAGTGAGTTTCTCTATTCGAGCGCACGATTGTCTTTCTTTCTCCACATGTATACAAGTTAATAGGTGACTTACTAAAGCGCACGATGTTTTCTTTCTCTTTTTTCTTTGCTGTCTGTCCGACCAACAGCAACGTAGCTGGTCGTAACCGGTACATACTAACCCGCAACGAGACCTTGCAATTTTTCAATTGCTACCTACGAGTGGGTAATCTGGTCGACGAACCGGCTCTCGTAAGGATACTCGGGATTTCTCCAGATGAGGCCGTTCTTGTCAACATCGTTGACATTATCAGAGAAATATTCGACTGTTTTCTGCACCACATAGAACATTGGCCGGGCGACATCAACTTAATTCTGAAGCAGACTGAAATGATTTTTAAGAAACTCATGGTCATCGCTTAGTGACTGGGTTTCAAACAAACGACGCATGAAACAACACATAATAGGCGACACAAAACTCAAATGTAAAATTGTCGTCATAGATAAGCATTCAATGCGAATAAGAATACAGCTCAAACCACGGCTCGTATCTGTAAATATGCAAGGCTGCGTCGAGCGCCTTTTCGCGAACTTTCTACGCATCAAACAACAAATTCACTCTTTAAAAATCGTATTTATTTTAGATGAGAGATTTAGATGATTCTGAGTTGAAGAGTAACAGACAGAAAAGCAAAATGTCGAAAAAAATCGAGCAATACAAAGCTATTCATTTCAAATTCTACTAATAAAAGTACAAGAAAGTCGAAGTGAAATCGCATAAAACCCCTAATTGGTTTTGGCAGAAAGTAAAATTTAAGTAATTTAATTAATCAATTTATTTAGTGAATAACTTGCCTCGTAGCAGACTTTATATATATATATATATATATATATATATATATATATATATATATATATACGCGCAAGGAGAGTTATGTCAATAATTGTGGCAGACGATAGTTTGCACTTGCCTCAGTTGAAAAAGCTAAAATATTCAACACCATGATCCCCAAAGTAAACCAGATTTCTACGTATACGAAAAAATCTTAAATTTTGCTTATAATAAAATCTGTTATTGTTCTTATTGATCTTATTATTTCTTTAGCAGCGTTTTAATTAATTATACAATTGCGATGTTTGAATTTGTGTACAACAAGATATTCGCCTAACGGTAATATCTTGATGTATTGAATAGAAACATATCATTCAATTGTTAATAACTTCAGTTGTTATTACTGGGATTTTTTTATATTCAAACGCTATGATGAGCACTTCGAAAAATCCAAAATATACTAAGCTTTTGTAAAGTGAACAACACATTCAAGAAATATGTGCTAAGGTATACTGACGATGACATATAAGAAGAAACATGATTTAAAAAAGTGTTTTCCGTCCCTCAACAAACACTATATCTCTTAGCGCTAAGTTCTCACAGTTTTGACCTAAAGCAAAAACACGGTCGAAAATATCGTCAATCGTCGATCAATATAGTATCCCCTCTTCTTTAATGAAATCAACCAGCTTTTCGATCTTTTTTTTTTATAGAAGCATTTGCAAGAAGCGACTTAGAATTGTACCTAATTTTGGACGTCTCCAAAAGACCTGCATTTTTACCAGTCAAAAGGCTTCGGAAAGGCACTGAAATTGGTAAGTCCGATTCGGTAAGTGCAGGGTTTGGAGAGTAGAAGGCTCAATAAAATCCCAGCCCATGCCGTTCATCTTTTAAGGCTAAGAATTCTCGCATGGGGTCATTTCCAGTCCACATTTCGTGGCCATGAAAGATGTCCCCTTTCAGGTTTACGAGTTTTTGACGCATTTTGCTAATCTTTTTGTTTGAACTCATTTAAGTTGTTGGCAATCGAGATTGGGGTTTGTCTGGATGTCTGGTTCCTTCTCAGAAGCTCTGAAAGTGATGCCTGATATCTCTCCAACAACGCTGCATAATCCTATTTGAGCGGGCGTTTTGCTTTCTTGGGTTGACTCTGGAAATGTCCTGCAGCACCCTCGGACCACAGCCTTTGCCCGTAGAAGACCCGCTTTTCTTGTCGCGGGTTATCAAACGATTCTCCCCAGGCCCTGACGGTGTACCCTCAGAAGTCGTGAGAATATTTGCAAACCAGCACCCGGGATTGCTGGCGAACTTCTACACGCGTCTTTTAGAAGACGGCACGTTCCCGATAGGACGGAAGCGTGCCCACTTCGCCCTGATCCCAATGCTGGGGGCCAGCTCCGGCTCCTCTTGTCACCGACCAATTTGCTTACTTGATGCGGCGGGTAAACTCGCTGAGCACGTTTTACTGGAAAGACTCAACGCCGAAATCGAAGTCACGCAAGCCCTCTCGGACATTTATATTCTATTTTTGTTTATTATTACCTATATATATTTTTTAATGAGAACTAAAGCATTGTATTATGCAGTTCCTATAAGAAACCATGTTTTGAATCTTGAAAAAATCTTGAATCTACGTCACGCAGCACCATCACTTTGGCACGAAAATGATCGAACGATTACTCGAGACGAGGAAATGAAGAAGGCTCGTGTTTGTGTTGGTTTTGAGTGACCTATTACCTCTCTATGTTTTTACCTATCACTATCTACTAGACACGATTGGCTTTACGTTTGATCGCAGTTCCAGGTGCGTTTCAATTGATTGTCTTGATAATTCAGACGAATCAAAAAATGAATTTCCCTTGCGCGACGAATTCAAATCGTTGATTAGTCGAGGTTAATTATTAATTATTTATCTGACAACCATTTGGCAATGTCATGGACGCCCTAACAGTGTCTTCCGAAAGCGCCAATCTTATGCACTGTATAAATATAAAAAAATAATACTTGTATATATATATATATATATATAGAGAGAGAGAGAGAGAGAGAGGGGGGGGGAGAGGATGCTCCGTCTAAATTGGCGCGTACTTTATCGCCTCTTTTTGAGTCTATACGTACATGAAAATAGTACAGATATTATTAGATGAAACTTTAAGCATATATAAATATATATATATATATATATATATATATATATATATATATATATATATATATACGAGCTAATAGGTGAGTTTCTCTATTCGAGCGCACGATTGTCTTTCTTTCTTCACATGTATACAAATTAATAGGTGACTTACTAAAGCGCACGATGTTTTCTTTCTCTTTTTTCTTTGCTGTCTGTCCGACCAACAGCAACGTATTGGGTCGTAACCGGTACATACTAACCCGCAACGAGACCTTGCAATTTTTCAATTGCTACCTACGAGTGGGTAATCTGGTCGACGCCCCGGCTCTCGTAAGGATACTCGGGATTTCTCCAGATGAGGCCGTTCTAGTCAACATCGTTGACATTATCAGAGAAATATTCGACTGTTTTCTGCGCCACATAGAACATTTTCCGGGCGACATCAACTTAGTCCTGAAGCAGGTTGAAATGATTAATAAGAAGCTCATGATCACCGCTTAGTGACTGTCGTTCGACCGAAATGCGAACGAAAGCTCAAAATATGACTCGTTGTAGGAATTTTGCTAATCGAAGCTATAGTTATCAGTATATATATCGTGTGATGAAGTACAACTGCATCTATGAGACGCATGTTCCACGTATTCGGATATGCTTGCGTACCTACGAGGCGCATTGACGTTGTGCTGACGTCGACAAAGTTCTCAGAGGCAAACGAACCTTTGTGCACACATGAGCACAGGAACTGTGAACAATCGATAGCGGCGAAAATGGGTCCCCTCAACGGGTTACTCTACCATTTAGAGATGCATTTAGAGGTGGGTTTCAAACATACGACGCATGAAATAACACATAATAGGCGACACAATCCTCAAATGTAAAATTGCCGTCATAGATAAGCATTTAATGCTATGGATAAGAATACAGCTCAAACCACGGCTCGTGTCTGTAAATATGCAAGGCTGCGTTGAGCGCCTTTTTGTGAACTTTCTACGCATCGAACAACGAATTCACTCTTTAAAAATCGTATTTATTTTAGATAAGAGATTTAGGTGATTCTGAGTTGAAGAGTAACAGACAGAAAAGCAAAAAGTTGGTTTTGCCAGAAAGTAATATTTAAGTAATTTAATTAATCAATTTATTTAGTAAATAACTTGCCTCGTAGCAGACTTTATATATATATATATATATATATATATATATATATATATATATATATATATATATATATATATATATATATATATATATACGCGCAAGGAGAGTTATGTCAATAATTGTGGCAGACGATAGTTTGCACTTGCCTCAGTTGAAAAAGCTAAAATATTCAACACCATGATCCCCAAAGTAAACCAGATTTCTACGTATATGAAAAAATCTTAAATTTTGCTTATAATAAAAGCTGTTATTGTTCTTATTGATCTTATTCTTTCTTTAGCAGCGTTTTAATTAATTATACAATTGCGATGTTTGAACTTGTGTACAACAAGATATTCGCCTAACGGTAATATCTTGATGTATTGAATAGAAACATATAATTTAATTGTTAAGAACTTCAGCTGTTATTACTTAGATTTTTTTTATATTCAAACGCTATGATGAGCACTTCGAAAAATCCAAAAGATACTAAGCTTTTGTAAAGTGAACAACACATTCACGAAATATGTGCTAAGGTATACTGACGAAGACATATAAGAAGAAACATGATTTAAAAAGCGATTTACGTCCCTCAACAAACACTATATCTCTTAGCGCTAAGTTCTCACTGTTTTTTTTTTGGTCGGTCGGTTGGTTGTTGGGAGTTGAGATTGGGGTTTGTCTGGATGTTTGGTTCCTTCTCAGAAGCTCTGAAAGTGATGTCTGATATCTCTCCAACAACGCTGCATAATCCTATTCGAGCGGGCGTTTTGCTTTCTTGGGTTGACTCTGGAAACGTCCTGCACCCTCGGACCAGAGCCTTTGCCTGTAGAAGACCCGCTTTTCTTGTTGCGGGTTATCAGACGATTTTCCCCAGGCCCTGACGGTGTACCTTCAGAAGTCGTGAGAATATTTGCAAACCAGCACCCGGGACTGCTGGCAAACTTCTACACGCGTCTTTTAGAAGACGACATGTTCCCGATAGAATGGAAACGTTCCCACCTCGCGCTGATCCCGAAACCGGGGGCCAGCTCCGGCTCTTCTTGTCACCGACCAATTTGCTTACTTGATGCGGCGGGTAAACTTGCTGAGCACGTTTTACTGGTAAGACTCAACGCCGAAGTCGAAGTCACGCAAGCCCTCTTGGACAGTCAGTTCGGCTTCCGGACAGGCCGGTCTACCCGGGGCCTGTTGACCAAGTACTCCGCCCCGCGAAAGAGGAGCTAAAGGCGTCCCTTAAGACCCGCTCATTTGTATAACTTATACTTCTTGATGTAAGAAATGCTTTTAACTCTCTTAACTGGCAGGTCATACTAGACACACTGGAGAGACGTGGTATATCTGCCAATCTCCGGCGTATTGTATCCTCGTACTTATCGGATCGCGCCCTCCTTCTAGGCGATGTCGCTAACGAGGTTACCGCGGGTGAGCCGCAGGGCTCCGTTCTGGGCCCTGTTATTTAGAACTTGGCGTAGGACGGAGTCCTGCAGCTTTCCCTTCCCGACGGAGTCGAGATTATTGCTTTACTCGTGACAGCTTGCCGTAAAACGACTTTGGAAGCGGCAGCAAACACAGCACTGACCTTCGTCCACAGGTGGTGCAGGATCACCTTCAGCTTGCCCCTCAGAAGACGGAGGCCTTGTTCCTCACAGGCCGAAAGAGAACCCGACCCATTGCTCTGGAGCTGGCTGAACATCCGATTTGCGTGAAAAGGAAGCTCGCTAATTGGGTGTGATCCTGGACACCGGACCGACCGGGGCAGCGCACATAGCCATGTCTGTCGCAAGGTAGCAGACATTTCCCACGGCTTAGCTCAGATTCTCCCTAGGACAGGCGGTGCCTCTGATGGGCGCAGGCGCCTCCTAGCCTCAACAGCACACTCTATAGCACTCTATGCGTGCTCAGCCTGGGGAGACCTAGCTCTCCGGACGGAGCGTAACCGTCAGTCCTTGCGTTCCGCCCAACGCGCCATTTGGCTGGACGCCGCAGAGCCCCTCAGCTACTACGTCGCGCAGGTTTTTTAGGGGGCACGGACAGTTCCAAACTTACATGGTCCGCATTGGCAAATCTACCACCGATACATGCGTGCTTTGCGCTTCTGGTACTGTCGACGACGTCGAACACACGATCTCTGCCTGCACGGCACTTGCTACGGCACGTGCGTCTACAGGCTCCGCTCTAGTCAACCGGGTGACACCAGCAATCGTCGCAAACATGCTACGCAATCCTGCTTCATGGACGCACGGATTGTACTACCCCGATGGCATCATGAGGGAGAAAATTCGCCTAGAAAACCTGCGCTGAAACCGCTTTGTGTACGCGCGGTTGACAAGCAGTCGAGACGAGTATGCCCCGCAAGGGGCTAACGCAATCCAGCCCTCAGGTGAAGGATCTCGACGCACCTCCCCCGGGTTCGGGAACCATGAGCTGGTAGAGCACGAGATTCTCCTCTCATGGTCTCGAAGTATTGTCCAATACAATTCCGAATTGGGGGGTGGGGAGGACTGGGGTTTTTAGTGTGTGAGAGTCCCACACTAGGTCTTGTTAATTGCCAACACCAACCGCGCATTTTGCATTTTACCAAACCTCCCATAAAAAAAAGTTATCAAACGATTCTACGACGAAGTTTGCCGGTGGCGGCTGAGGAGGAAAGTGCAGACGCGCTTGCGCTTGCTTGTTGGCGTTACGTCGCTTGTGAGGGACCCACTTACAGCGTTATGCTCGGAATATGCGCGCAAAATAGCCATTGTCATCCGCGTGCTCCGCGCCGGACGGACCTGCCCCGGCCGGCGTTTTGAAAGGATTGCAAATTTCCTTGGTGTCACTCTACAGACAGTTCAGTGGATTGCAGCCGATTGCATGGTTGCAGATGAAACAGAACCAGGTTCCCACAGAGTAAGAGAGGAATAGTCACGACAAAGTGCGCACAGCAAGAACTCACGAATTGATCGACACGGTCCAACTACAAATTTCTAAGAATCCTTCAGTCTTGATCAGAAATATTGCGTGAATCTAACATGGTCACAACGACCATTTACAGCCTCGTTCGCATATGTAAAAAATGAACACATAAGGAGAAGTCAGGCAAATACTCTCTGAAGCGGCGAATGCCGGCAGACTTGCTCGACGCCATTCGACTCGACAAATGCGCATTTCATCACAAGCATCTTAGTATTCAACCTATGGCAACGTTATCGTGAAATACGCAATGTTTGTTTGAGCACGCTGAGAGTTATGATTTTAAGGTATTAGACGCGAAAGCAAATAAAATAACTTTATTTTGTTGCGAATTCTTCTCTACAACAAACTACCATGTTGCACCATCTAACCGGCGTCAAATGGTCTTCAGAGAAAGCAGAATTTTCTTAATTACTGTATAAAAAGACTGATTGTCTCGCAATTGCACATTTCGTGTCCTATGTCGGGCAATTACGTCAGTGTCACGGATTCTAGTAATATTACTCTCACTCTAGAACAATAATTTTCTGAGACCATGTTCCACTGCAAAAAATATTCATCCTAACGAGCTTAAATTAAAATAAGAAACAATAAATGTTTTGTTAAAGCTGATAAAATATATCACCAGCGCCCGGTCGCAAATATATGTGGCGACTTGCTGCAAGCTGCTGGATTTTCAATAAGGTAGCCTTTTGTACCCATAATTCAGGGTTCCATTCACTTCAGGATTCTTTATATGAGAATTCTTTCAGAATAACACTTTCTCCGTTGTCCGTTGTTATTGCAATAAAAGGCATACAGTATAGGTTACGTGGCAATGAGTTAATACTGTCATGTTGTTATAAATCATTCGAGGACTGTCACGGATAGGTAACTGCCACCGACCCCGGACCGACTGGTTAACGCCCCGGACTTAGTCAATCGCGGTCGGGATGCTTGATAATGAAGAGAATTCCCCCTTAACGAATGTTTGCATCTGCAACCTTTACAAAACGAGACATTTTGGAAATATTAATGTTTTGTTTTTAGGGAACGTTGACGTTGGCGCAGTCGACTGCATAATCAATCAACCTTTATATACGTCAAAAACAAACTTTAGAAAAAGGTGATGTATTGAATAATGATTAAACTCATACCATATGTATGAAACAAATGTCTGCATTTGTCTTGAAAACTGACTGAACTTTCTGGCTGACTTTTTACCAATACGTGTAGTCGGAGAAGAGGGATCGCGCTGATGAACAAACAGCCCCTCAAAATGATCTGACCGGATTCGAACCACCAACGAGGTCGAGAGAGAGGTTACGCATTCAGGCGATTCAGTCAGGCCGGGTGCGGGAGCCTGGCTCCAAGTCCTACTAGCGAGTAATCTGGGCATCGTTCTGCCGGTTATATCTGCGCACGGGTTTGCTTTGGGCTGCCTCTAAGGGGTCTCGAGGAGGTGTACACTTGTGCCTGTGAAGACGCGGCCGGCGGTTCCGTCCGCACGGCCATCAATATATATATATATAAATATATATATATATATATATATCTTGCTGGGTTTGCCTAATGCCATTGAGCCTTAACTAACAGACGCATTAAAGACAATCTTGGAAGTTTAATTAGTACGTCTATTGTCTGTGCCGCCTTGAGTCTCAAGCGTTCTTCGTGGCATTAATGTGTTCCCATCAACCCCTGGATTCCTTGCCAATAGTACTCAGCCGTTTAAATAAGCTGTGTTCTCCCCAATAACTCTTTCTAGGCACTTCACTAGCCAACATTCCGAGCCGCCACACTGATTTGCAGAATGATGCGTTCGGATCTATTTTTCTCAGACGAGGAAGGGACCGTATCTTCCATAACCTTCTTTCCACTGGCGCTCTACCTTTGTTTGGCGGATGGTCCTTCTGACGGGACAATGCTTAACCCGATGCATAGTCTACGTAAGGAAAGAATTTCACTAGAACAAAATTTAATCTCACGTATGGCAACACGCAATTTTCTTAGCCAAGACGATATACAGAACAAGCCGCAACCACAATTTTTAGTTCGATACTTCAGGCACAAAACATTTACGTTCGATACTTCAGGCACAAACAAATACGTCAACGTCATTCGGAGCGAAAGGATGCACCAGCAGCCCCGATTCCCGAGTCTATTGCGGATAACCTTGTGACAGGCTCTCTCTAACAAGCAAGGAGTACGGAGAACATTCACATTTGTAGAGCGACGAATTCTCGACGAATATCCAGTCCCATTGGGTGCAGACTCAAGCACGTATAACTAGGTCGATATTTTGCTCGCTTGTAGGCTTGTGGGCCATCAGCAAGGTCCACATGCCGGGCTTTTACATCAAGAAAATTGTACAGCTACAGAGCTCAAGGCTGTCGGTTGACTGAGTGACGGCGTCTCAGTACGAAATGGGTACGAAATGGCGGTTGGGGGCATGAAACTCATGCTGACTGCCGATGCCTTCGTGGTGCTAAGGAGCGAGCGAATGAATATCATGGCAATGTATGTGTGAACTCGCGGTTAGGAATACACCTCTTATATAATAAAAAATGCATCTCTTGCTCGAGCTTGGCCGATCGAGATCGATCACTATGTCCTTGATTTCATGAATCGTCTAGACCGTCCTGACAATGAAAGACAAATTGTCAGCGTTGGTGCGAACAACGCCATCCTTTGGGCTATTGCGTGGCAAACTATCCAAACGCGTGATCTTGAACGGGCCTACCTGGGCGATTCGTTCGACAAGTTGAGTATTATTTTTGCGACAAGTCATCTAGCAAAACGAGTGGCCTCACGTAAACGGTTGTCTCGTACGACAGTCATTAACTATAATAGGGAAGTGACATGTCGGACCTCTCATATACCTAGAGAGTTAAATATTGCACTGACTAAGGTTCTGCAAAATCATTCCGCCGCCATTTTCCGAGAAAGAAAGACCGACATTCAGAGGTGGTTGGTGATGATTGTTGTCTGCAACATTTCCGTGACCCAATCCGTCCTTGAAAGCTGGAACAGCGCACACTGAGGAACCTTATCACAACTGCTTTTGCGCGATCTCACTGGCCTCGAGAACGTGGTCGCTGATCGAACCAAGCCAGCGCCGAAGTGCTCTTCAGGATATTCTAAGATCGATATTGCATATCATAAGCGATGTCTCCCTGCCAGCAAAATGACTATTAGCCGATACCACTTACTCTGCTGTTTAATTAATGTGTCTACGAGTGTAAGAGAAAGGCGGGCACCTGCTCGCGGGACCGGCTGCTAACTGTTATGTCCGAGTGTTGACCCAGCAGCTTAGTGGTAGCGCGGCAAAGGAAAGAAGTTGCACTTGCAAAAGCTGTTGTCAAGCTGCTCTTTCAGCAACTACTTATTTGATACTTGGAGAACAAACAACTGATTCCGGAAGAGCGCCTAATTGTCGATGCCACTTAGATGCTAGTGCAATAGGCTCGTTATCGGTTGTTGTTATCCCGTCGGTCCAGTCGGTGGGATATGTTCCACAGCACTGCAGACACTTAGTCGTAAATGCATCGAGGCCATTTGATGCCTGAAACGCTACTAGGACAAGGCTGTGCTTTGCATGAGGCGGGGTACCTTGCAGAGTTCGTTCTATTCTGCCAACCTGACTAGAAACCTAAAATAATGAAGGGTATTAGAGAGTTCGTCGTAGGGTTTTTCTATATCAGTATCCGGTCCGTCTTAGACTGAACTAAATGAATACAGGTATCTCTCTCGATGTGACGCGTTTTACGTATACAGCACGCTTATATGCCAGTAGTACGAAATGTAGACGAAACGTGGATAATGCGAGGTTTTAACGGCATAAAAGCTTAGGCAAGGTTGACCCAGCGGTACAGAGCACAACTACTTCACGTCGTTGTGCTACATTAGCCAGTACCGAGATCAAATCAGGAGAATCATTGGTATCCAAAACAAGAGTAGACCCTTGAAGTAGACCCCCCAAAGTCGGACTTGCTAGAACCCATATGAAGCTTGTATCACTGGTACCGCCGTGGGTTTGCTTGCACATCCATTAGCCATCCATATGCCTTGTCAGACCGCTTTCGTGTCAGGCAATCGTAACCAGTTACAGGATTGTCAAGGCGTTATGACTAGAAAAACTAGAAAAAAACAGTTGCTAGTTGTTTCTAGGTAATGATTCAAAGGAGCCCAGACACGGAGAGCCTTCGGCCACATGCATGCACACACAGAAAGTGCTTAATCGTCGTAACGTCAACGACGGTACGTTATAAACTTTTATTTAAAGCGATGAGGGCGAGGGAGAGCGTTTCTAAAGCATTGATAAAAATACGGAACGCAATGTCGCTACAAATATGTTATTATGCCCGCAAGTCTCTCGCTAGGCATGCAACATGTTGATTACAAAACAAGATGAGAGACATAATCAGGAAGTATTTAAAAGGTAAAATCTTCTTAAATATATTTAACAATGAACATTGACGCCATTTTACGCATGCCGCAAACAATAAAATGGACGCCAAAATATGCATGCCGTACGGAGCCTGGGGAGTACTGGGATTATTTTTAACTTAAACAATGTAACTATTGCGTTTAAAGGCAGCCTATAAGATTTCCGAACTACCTATTTAAAGGAAGGTTCTACATATTTAGTGAAATTGGTCACATATACGACGAAAACAGCGTATATGGAAGTGATCGAGATAAAGCCGACCACCGTGTCCTTTAGTCGGAGTAAGTTTCTATCAGTCAACGTCTCTCCTACATATACTCTAATCGCCGTTGTCTTGTTGATATTGACCTCCAGAAAATTTAGTCTTACAAATTCGCACAACGTTTCGGTAGCTGCTGACAATACAAGAAGGATCGTGACTACAACATCAGCCTCACGCATCAGCCTAACGTCCCATTCAATGGGGCGTTTGTCCCAAGTCAAATCTAGATCGCTCACTAACAATGCGAATAAGAATAGACATATATTAAATGATTGTAAATATGTTAAATGACTGGTGGTCCGTACTATGTGCATGTCGGGGCGCATGTTCGGCCGCTCCGCCACCTGCAAATAAAGTTTAGCAAACAAGCACACGTCATTATTGTAGAAGGCAAATGCTCTCTAAAACCGCGTTGCTCCTTCACCTCGTAAACCTTTCTTAATCCCTTGACCTCTATAAAGTCTCTGTTGGCTTCTTTCGATGATTGTTAAATATTAGAGTAATTCCATATACGAGGGCATATGCTTTTCCGTATACAATACACGCATAAGCAAACGGATTATTATTAGAAGAAATGAGAAGGGAGCGAGCAACCTTCTTAATGAATGACCCCAAATGACTATACTATTTTACGCTATTATCTCCCATACGTAAAATGGTATGATTGAATGACGTTGTCGCAAATCGGCCCACCGTTCGTAGATTCACACACGGACAAAACATAAGAAGACACAACCTACCTGCATTTGACTGCACTGAAGGGCTATCATCCCCTGTCGTACTGGCCTGGGGGCGGCTGCGATAGGAAAGGCTGCTGCAATATTCGAATATAATTTAGAACCGCAATAGACCGTCTCGCGAGTTAGCGTCTGTATCATGAGCCTGGCCTTCTGAATAAGTAATTTGCTTTTCGTCTGCTCCGTCTCTCTCTCTCTCTCTCTCTGTATGTTGCATGCACGCTAAGTTTCATCCCGATGCGTTGTGTTTAAAAATGATTTTTTCTTAGCACTCTCTTCTCGGCGTCGTATTTGACCAGGTGGTGAAGCCTGTTGTAGAAAAGCCGCACGGTTTGGCAGCTAATGTCAGCCAAGCAGGCTCCTTAAAGTAAATACCTAGCAGTCATTTGTCCAAGATGAGTAAATATAATGTCTATATATATATATATATATATATATATATATATATATAGCTATTTAAAATGCAACCATTTCCTATGCTGACTGTTGGTGCGAGAGACGACAGCCTATTCGTGTTTGCTCGTGCTTGAATGCCACTGCGTTCGTTGAAGGCGTCGAGTGGAAACTGAACGAACAGCAAAGTAACAATTTCTTCCCTCTAGGCTAGCTAAACATGCGGACATCGTTTGAGGTGGCCCATTCGTCGCCGATGATGACGATGACGACACCGACAACTCATACGCCTAGTTGAAGTTAGTTAACTTATCAGGCTCATCGTCGCATAGGTACTTGACGGAGCGGGGTTTGACCGAAATGAATTCTTCTGTAGCAGTAGTAGTAGCAGCAGCAGCGAATAATTGTTGACAACGTTAAAGATTGCCAACAACAATCGATGCATGCCGCTTGCATTCAGCAGCGCTGCCTTCAACAGAGGTCAGCTAAGGTTCGTGCAGAAACGAGGCCTTCGTGCAGCAACGACCCCTTCGGGAAGCGTTCGTGAAGCAACGACGCTTTCGTGAAGCAACGACGTCTCGTGAGGCAACGACGTCTTCGTGCAGCAACGACGCCTTCGTGAAGCACCGACGCCTTCATGCAGAAAATACGTCTTTGTGAAGCAAACGACGCCTTCGTGCAGCAACGACGTCTTCGTGCATCAACGACGCCTTCGCGAAGCAACGACGCCTCCGTGAAGCAACAACGCCTTTGTGAAGCAAAGACGTCTTCGTGCATCAACGACGCCTCCGTGAAGCAACAACGCCTTTGTGAAGCAACGACGCCTTCCTGAAGCAACAACGCCTTTGTGAAGCAACAACGCCTTCCTGAAGCAACAACGCCTTCCTGAAGCAACAACGCCTTCCTGAAGCAACAACGCCTTCACGAAGCAACAACGCCTTCGTGAAGCAACGACGCCTTCGTGAAGCAACAACGCGTTCGTGCAACAACAAACTTGAACCTTCGAACAGCACTAGCTCCGTCACTGTGCGGCGATCGACCGTGAAATCCTAAAAACCTCAAAGCCTGCCTGCCTGCCTGTTGGGACCAGCTAGCTGCTGCATCGCTGGCAGCTGCACGAACAGCAGCAGCTACAACGGCAGCTGCAACAGCATCATCAATATCAGGATCTTGTCATCGCCCGCCATCATGAAGCTCATCTGGATGATGCGCGTTGTCGCTGGACGCGATTATGACTGCGCCTGCTTTCGTCGATATTTGTTGGTGGCCGCCACCGCCGCTGCGATTGTGGTGGCCGTCACTGTCGTGTTTGTCGTTGTCGTCGGCACGGTGATGATGGCGAGCGCCAACGGTAGCGGTCTTTTCCTAATGGCCGCGGCACAAGCGATAAGGTTCGACGTGTGCTCGTCGGACGCCAGCTACCAGACGCCGGCCGAGGAGCGCAAGTACCTTATGAACACGTTCCGCAAGATGACCAAGTGTATCCCGACGATCATGCGCGTCATAGCCGACTTCCCGTTGAGCGGCAAATACACGTTTTTCAAGGGCTCCCGGGCGGCCTGCCTGGTGCACCGAGTCTGCCACGGCAACCTCAAACGGTTAGTGCCTGCTGTTGCTGCTCCCGGATCGTGCTCTGCACGCTGCATATCTGCGCTCGATCGCCGATATGCGCAGTAGTCGTGGTAGTAGTAGTAGTGGTGGTTTAAAGTTTTCGGGCTGACCCTCAGCCAAGACTTAACGCCCACCCGGGACTGCTTTTCACATTGCTTCATAGACGGACACCCCCCAAAATACAAATCGGTGCACCGGTGGGGCTCGAACCCGCGCTCACCCTATCTAGTGTTTCCTGCGGTTGCGAGGCGCAGGCAAATGCGCCACCATGCGCCACGCCACCGGGCTCGACCACGTATACGAGTAGTGTCGAGCCCGGTGGCGTGGCGCATGGTGCATTCGCCTGCGCCTCGCAACCGCAGCCGACACTAGATTGCAACCCGGAGAAGCAACCCGGCAAAAAGCAGTCCCGGGCTGGGCGTTAAGTCTTGGCTGAGGTTCAGCCCCCGAAAACTTTACTTTTACTCCTATGCGTGGTCGGCAGTAGTACTTGTCTACGTGGCAGTTCTCGTCCGTGTGGCAGTCAGTGGTCGTGCTACAGTACTACTCGTAGGCGTTTAGGGAGTGTGAGTGTCGGCGTGGTCTAGTGGGGGACTAGCGGGGCGCTAGTCATGGTTGTCATCATCTACCACTGGGGTGTCGCCGGTTCGATCCCTGCTGTTCGGTTAATCGAACTTTCTTTGAGCGATGCTCATCAGAGATAATAGATGATAAACAGCCATACCACTGCTGAGAGTCATCGGTCATGCTGCTGCCACAAGGACTGTTGGGGAAACCCTAGCATATATCTCAACATTTTCGGCCTTCGGTGCCGATTGAAGATATACCTCAGGTTAACTGTCAAGCCCGTAGGGGACGGGGGATAGTCTGGAATTAAAAACAACCGTATTAAAAAAACGTTTAATAATTCTAGGGATGTCGTGTTCGTTGTACAGTCCCGTACAGTTGTGCCAGAGCTACGTGGCGGGCAACAGTCGCACTTGATCTACAGCAGAGATAGATGCTTGAAAGGGAGAGAGAGAGAGAAGGGGGGAGAATAGTGAACCGCAAGTCTCGAGCTCATAATGATCGACAGGTTCGGGAGAGTGGCGCACCTTTAGTGATCAGATCTAATTCGCTAGAACTATAGGTACCTTCGCCGTCGTTGTGTGAACGACGAATAGGCAAACAGAATTAGTTTCAACAGACTTATCTTTGTCTTAGTATAGGATGCTTATACGCACAGGTGGCCGCAAGCTTTTGCAGCAACCCCTTTGCAGAATGACATATTCATATATTAGACTATGGGCTAGGACATCAAACTCAAAAACATCTCTCGCCACGGAGTGAAAGCCACGTAGGGTACGTCGCACTGGCGCCCGTTTTTTAAACCAGACGATATGCAACTTAATGACTTTCGCGTCCTCGCACAAGCGCGGATGCCACTATCTATCATGAGGTATGACTCAGACTGCAATAAGTCATAACTTTTGGCCGATATATATATATATATATATATATATATATATGTATATACATTCATAACAAAATGTACTTATTTTATGGTTTAGTAAAACTCGGCAAGAAAATATTTTTTACCAATTGAAGAAGAGGGCGCAAACGTCTTGTTTAGAAATTTGTAAAAGTAGTTATTCCGCCGATTTTCTCCTACATAGTTAAGCGAAATCTACATTTGCGGAAGATGCATGAAGAAACCCATTACACCGCGTGTTTGGCGGAAAATTCTGCACAATGGGAGGCACTTAACTAGTCTGCGTAGCCAAAAATGAATAACCGGATAAAGGAAAGTCATAAAAATTGATATGTTACGTTAACGTTTTTACTTGAAAAATCGTAAAATGTTTCCATTAAGACCAAAAATGTCCGTTCAAAAGACCACTTCCACGCAACAGCAAATTGAATGCCCACCATTTTCATACCAAAGTGCTGCGTTACGTAGTAGTCAAGTAACTAAGCTTTTTCGACAGTCATAGTTGTTATGTTTTACATTAAAGCTTTCACGTTCAGAACCGTAACATTTTGCCAAGACTTTTTGGCACCCCTGCTTCCATTAGGAAAATTATTCTCTTGCCAAGTTCTACCAAATCTCAAAATATGTCCTTAACTTTTAAGTATGCATGCCTTCACTTTCGATATGGCTATCGAAAAAGCTTAGTTACTTGACAACTACGTAACGCAGCACCATCACTTTGGTACGAAAATTGAAATGTATTGGTAAGAAAAAAAGACGTTTCCGACCCCTCCTTCCATTTGGAAAAATTAGTTTCTTGCCGAGTTTTACTAAAACTTAAAATAAACACATATTGTTATGAATGGCCCTGTATATATATATATTAAATTGTGCTGTGTATGTGTGTCGACAGAAACGCGACAGGACGGAATCGCTACATTCTTAGTCCGGCCGAGACCACAAACTTTGTGAACTGCTACCTGAAGATAGGCAAATTGATCGATGCGAAAACCGTCGCCAATGTCCTGCACATCAAGGTTGAAGAGGCTGCTCTGTTCAGCATGGAGGACGTCGTGTCTGAAATATTTAACTGTTTTCTGCGGCACATCCAATACTGGCCCGGTGATATGAACCTACTACTTAAACACGTCGATATGATTTCGAAAAAAATCATGCCATTCTTTTGATCTATAGTTTCTGATATATATATATATATATACGGTACGTACGAGATCGATTTGTTGTATGACACATATATGCAGACTAAGTCTTTACGTTAGGTGCTAAATGCATGAGATTGGTCGTCTTGACGACGTTACTGTTGTTAACATGAGCTTTGACGATTAATAACAATTAAGAACAAGATAAACAGGGCGAGGAGTGGTGAAAGGGGTGGCAAAAACATTATCATCATCACCACCATGATCTTCATAATTATCTTCATTATCGTCTTCGTCGTCGTGATCCTCGTTGTTGTCAGGACAACGCATGTCTTCCATGACGACAAGTTCGACCTCCTCGACTAGACAAACGCGTCGATGGCAGCCGCCGTGACACAGGGCCTCAGAGGCGCCTTGTCCTGCCCGTCCGTGCTTACAAGAACACCGAGGTGACCTTGTGACCGAGGGTCGAGCCTCGGCACGAAGGTCACCTCGATGTTCTTTTACCTACACAACACAACACTCTACACTACACTAGTGTGAGCTCCAACCATATCGGGGCGTAACATACCGGTGCCGACCGACCCAGAACACTTTGTGGCTTTGTTGTCATTAAAGGACGCCGCGAATAGCAGACACAGCAAATAGCAGACACACACACACACAAAGAGCAAAAGAGAGAAAGAGAAAGCGACCGAGCCGCCCTGTACTTCCCCATGCATAGCAGCGAGAGGACAAGAACGCATGATTTGAAGCGCATCTACGGAGAATCCAACATCTACGACAATATGACGACGACAACTTAGTCATGCGTCTCTGTCCCTATGTATATAAATATACCTATACATTACAATATATATATATATATATATGCCGACGCTCCAAGCGCCCTTGATATAAAATAGTGACATGTGTAAGTAGACATGCCAAGCAAATAATAAATCAATAATTATATATATATATATATATATATTTTTTTTTTTTTTATTTTTTTTTTTTTGTAACGTTCAAATAAATGTCATGCCATATGTACGTGAATGCATTGTTCAGAACACGCACATATTCGACATGACACACAAGCGGGCATGCAGGAGCCCTTCCGACGACTTGACCGACAGAAGCGACCTGCTTGTGGAGTTAATTCGACATTTGGCAAGATAGTCCTTTTTCTGCAAATATCCTTCATTGTTACATTTATTGACAATGTGCGAGAAGAAGAAAGCTCAACGATGAATGATTAAATTTAAATAAATGTTCGAAGGTGTGACCGCGGACCCCGTCTATTTTTTTTTGATATTCGAAGTGGTAGAGCGTTCATCCAAGCTATCATTATTTGGCGAATTCCACGGCGTAGTAGCGAAGTACGGATGCTCTACGCTTTGTTACCGCAGGATCTCGAACAAGTGTTTGACCAACCAGTAGGCCACCTACGTCGTGGTAAAGCCGTGGGAGCGCAGGTAATTCGGACTAAAGTTTGCCTCTGGAGCAATGATTTGCTAAATAATATTAAATAATTAAATTTATTTTAAAGCATGCATATATATATATATATATATATATATATATATATATATATATATATATATATATATATATATAGTAAGTTACTATTATCCAATAAAAACACATAATTTCTGTATGATAAATCCTGCAGATCATGGAAGGCAATCATATCTTGGAAATGGTGTCGAAAATGCATACGCGAAACAGCGTTGCTATTTCTACAGTGCAGAATCCTACGTTGCGTTAGTCTGCTTAACGCTCTTGCGCTACGTTCTCTTTACATAACGTTTAGGCTTAGCGAGAGCAGATGGAGGCAGAGAGAAATGCTTCTGCACCGATTCATCTAGAGCTTAAGGCTTGTTTCTGGACATAACAAAGCTCGAACATCAGTTTCGCATATAGTACATGAGCCGCGCGTGTAAGCTTCACAACCACTGACGTTTGTGAACACGAATGTCACACCAGATTGTCGCACCAACAGAAATGTCAGCTCAAGGTCAACCTTTGTCGGTGTAACGGCTCTAGGTCCACGATATGCTGATATGACAACAAGACAGTAGTGGCATACAATTTCTGTGGAAAGCCTTCTATCTTCACAGGTATCAGCGTTTACTGGAGCCATCTGACTGTAAGCAGATTTCTACTAGCTAAAAAGGAAGGAAAAGAAGAAAAAAGAAAAATAATGAACCAAAAGACTACCGACTGAAGCAGTAACGAAGCGTAGGTGTGTTCACGAAACTTGACGACTTTAACCCAGACATGTTTTTAAAAGTAAAAGTACATACCGAAAACGTATTTTGAGCGGAGCCTCGAAACTACGACGAAAATCCCGGTCCAGTGGATTTTCGTCGTGATTCACCCCAATTCAAAATACAAACACGCCCATACGATAACATTACATATGATTACACAATCAGATTACTACATGAATCTACTGCTAGCCTGAATGAAAGAAAAGTGCCAGTAAAACTAACGCATAAGAGAAGGTACTGCCAGTCAGCAACAAATGCCTATCGGTATATATTATATATGGTAGCTGTTTTCTGTAGATATGCCAATAAGGCAATATAGTATCCAAGACCGTGTGCACGGCAGACAAGAAAATGAAGCGTACATTTACTGCAATCGACGGAACCACTATGATGATCCCTGGGCACATACTTGATTTGGCTTGATTCTGCTTTAACAGGCACCCATTTTGACTTGATCTGAGAAAGAGCACGCATAAGAATGTCGTTTGTTGGAAGCCGAACGAAAAGAGAGCTACATGTAAAGTCATCATATGCCTTTGAAAAATTATAATTTGTCTTTTTTTTTTTGTAAAACAGTTAGCATTGCCCTGTGAAGGAAGGACTCCTGCTCGAGTGGAATTAACTTTTCGTTTGTGGGTTCTGGTTGAGCATTGTCCGACAGCTGCAGAAAGTCCAGTCTGAACATGGTATGCGCTGTTCAAAGGTGGAGACGAAATGGTTGCCTATGTAATCTCCCACTGGCCAACGCTAAGACGAACGGGTTTCAGTACACCTCGGAGACCCCAGTTGCCGAACAGCCGGCGGGACTTCTACCGCCGAAGTAAGAACTAAACGTGCACTATTGGCGATCTGATTGCTACGTGCGGCGCACGCGCACTAGAATTAAAAACATTTCTTTTAGGGAGGTTGTTTCTAATTCTAGATCATCCTCCGTCCCCTACGGGCTTGAAACTCGCCGTAATATATATCTTCAATGCACCGAGGGCCGGACGTGTGAAGATGTTTAGGGTTTCCCCAACAATCCTTGTGGCAGCATGTCCGCTGACTCTCAGCGGTATGGTTTATCATCTATTCTCAAGAAGCATCGCTCAAAGAAAATTCGATCAACGACAGAGATTGAACCGGAATTATACCTACGCACGCTCGCTGATGCTATGGGGGTAGTGTAGGACTAAACGCAGGGAGAGAGAGAGAGAGAGTATATGACTCAATTCGATTCGAGCGCACTGTTCAACAATCACCCCCCCCCCCAGGTGGGGTAAGTGGTTTCTCTACTCTCTCAGCCTCTCCTGGTCCAGTGGTCCGTTGAGGCATTTTTGGTCCAGCGGCCAATTTAATTGGCAAATCGACAATGTGCGCAGCGTTCACCTGCACGGTTGACGCTCGCAGAGTGAACGGTGATACGGGTGTATAAAGAACCTCTGGCCAATCTGTATGAATTCTTACGGATGTACGATCTCTTCTACGTATTTTGTTGTACAACACAGTATGTGATACAATACATGATCTCCTTTCTGGCTTCTCAAGAGGTTGTAAGAGTTTGAAATAATTGTTGTTATTTGCGTCTTTGGCGACTTGCCAAGCAAACGAGCTAGTCAGAATACAACATCAGTCTGCACAAAACGTGTTACCTGCGGCATTTGTAATGACGCACCACTGCGAAGCTTGTTTAGTCTAGCAACAAAATACGGCTACAGAAAACGCTCTGAGAATTAGATTCCCCATCCGATATTTTCTTATTCCTCAACCCAACAGTTTTAAAACAACCTCGGCTATATGTTCCATGACTTTCGTTTGGCGATCGAAAGTGACACCAAGGTTCATGTACAAGTTTTTTTGGCATATTTTAGACCACAACATTTTGCGTTGTTGTATCTCCACTCTCTGTGTTAGGGGCTGCGCTGAGACAGCATCGACTGCCTTTTGTAGCTCTACAGGAGTATCACGACCAAACGCTTCAACATATATGTTTACGTCATGGGCGCGGAGCCTGTATGATTATGGTTCTCTAATAAGAGTCTTAAATGGTATAAGGGAAATGGTATACGACATAGCAGTCCAAAGCCTTGCAAATGTTCGGAGGGATAAATCCTACGAGTTGGAAAAACGTCGCCTACTTAAATTTTAAAGGTCCGGTTTTGGGTCGATAGAGACGACAAGTAGTTATCCTAGGTCGTAATTCTACTAGCGCTACTATTTTGGCCAGGTATGGTCCACTCGGTCAAAAGCTCGCGAAAAATTCTCCATTAGATAAGGTTTGAATAATACGTCAACTAATAATGTGAAATTGCAACTGAAGCACTCGAATGCTGGCTGAACTAATGTCCAGAAAACCCGAGCCATGGCTGATTGCTCTTGATGCCTGCGACATCTCTTGTCATGTTTGCGCCAAGGCGAGCCTTCCAAGTCTCATCCTACGGAATTCAACTTGGCACGACGAAAATTATTTCAATGGCTTTGAAAATTGTCGTTCTGTGATGCAGCATCTGCAATTTGTTGCAGTTTTTGCGAAAGTGCAGTGCATGGTAGAGATGGAGGACCTTCGGGACGGCTGTATAAGACCTGCTGAAAAAGTCTGAGGAATCTGGATTGGTACATGATGCCCCACGTTCAAAGTGTCCAAAGTGCGGTTCGCTCGGAAGAAAGCACATACGCAGTGGCTGCGGACGTGTTACAAAATCCAACCACCTCGGCGACTCGTCGGCGAACACAAGAGCTAGGTCTGTCAGACCGTACACTTTGGACGATACTGCACGAGGACCTCTGAATGCATGTTTACAATATTCAGTCAATTCAGGAGTTGTATGTAGTACGACGACCATAGGAAGCTTCAATTCAACTTTGGCAGTATATGGTTCAAACAGGACGAACTATAGGTGCAACTTGTCATACAACGGGCCCTCCAATCAAGCAGCTCCAGCACAGCAGTTTGGTCGGCGCGTGATCTTCCTTCTGGCAAACATTCCGTGGCCACCTCGATTATTCGTCGTGACCCGACTGAGCCCGCTCAACCGTTAACGAGCTGTAGGAAAATATTCGGCGGGGAGATTTCGACAATAACGTCCAAGTGATGCCAAAAGGGGCAGCTATCCTCGTGACACCAGTTTTCAGAAATAACTGCATGCAGGGTGCTTTCGAATAAATTTTGACCGTACCCAGCTCTTCTTACACGCTATATATATATATATATATATATATATATATAGGTACATATATATATATATATATATATATCTATATATATATATATGTATATATATATATATATATATATATATACTATATATATATATACATATATATATATATATATACATATATATATATATATATATTAAAATTATGATTATGCCGCATTGACACTGATTCCGCTTGCTGTGGGAGCTGCTGTGATGACTCGTTGGTGACCGTGACCATCGGCTTACCGGCCTACTCATGGCGTCGAGTGCCGGCAGCCGCCCGTCTGTCACCTGGCCGCCGGATGCAGATATCACGCTGGCTTCGGAGTTGTTTTGCAGTGTAGCAGTTGGCATTAGCGGTGACTCGCTTTTGCTGAGAAAGACAAACCAATGAGTTAAAGTGAACAGCCGAAACGTAAAAGGGACCGATCGACGATGAAATGAGAAAAAGCGGGAAGGTCAACGTAACTTTTTTGAGCTGACCCTCAACTCAACATTTAACGTCCTCGGGACTGCTTTTACATTGCATTGCTTCGTGAGATGGACCCCATAAACACAAGTGTGCAACGGTGGGGATTCAACCCGTGCACCTATGTCTCTCATCCGGTCGCGAGGTGCACGCAAATGCACTCACCACGCGGGATTCCGCTCTCGACGGGAGAGTCAACCTAACTAACCGCTAGAAGCTTCAATTCGTAGCACCTCAACATATGAGGAGGTGACAACAAAATACACGGTCAACGTGTACAATTGCCAAGAGAAAACAAACAAGGTGGCATCGTAGAACCATAAACACATCCGCACATGTATATATATATATATATATATGGGAACCTCAATTGAGACCGCTGCACAAGAGATTGATTACTGGTCTCAACAACTACATACAACACGTTTGATGGGCACATTTAAAAAAGCACACGAAACGCCCTTTGTACATTACGGGATTAAGGGTATGCCCTACCTATCTGGTAAGGCGTATTTAAACCTACTAAAGCTAAGGATCAACGCACTACCGACGCGTGCTAGATTGGCCAGAGGACGCCTGGGCTGCAACAAACGATGTAGGCACGAGCGTCATGCGCCTGAGACGTTGGCTCATGTCGCTCAGATGTGCGATACAACACCCAAGCAAACTATAAAGAGACATGACGACGTCTGTGATCGCGTGGCGCGTTTTGTCCACGAGAGGGGTCATGAGGTGGTTCGTGAGCGAGTATTCCGTCGACCGGACGCACCGGGTCCAGGGCCCGACCTCGTAATAACAACCCCTACCGAAGTCTGGGTTTTAGATGCCGAGGTTTGCGGCCCGAACAGAGACCTGGTAAGAGCGCGGCAGGACAAGATCACCAAATACGACGTCGAGTTCCAAAGAGCGGCGCTTCCTGACCCGCAAAAACCTCGCAGATCCAAATTCATCACGTGACAGCTTGTTACCACCATTTTTCTTAAGGCGAGCACGGCCGAGTGTGCAGCGTATTGTAAATGATTAATAAATCATTACAATATATATATATATATATATATATATATATATATATATATATATATATATATATATATATATATATTGTGATGATATATATATACATATTTTGAGGCTTATACTTTGAAGTGGACGGAAAAATTGAAGGGAATCGATTTAGGAATATATAATACGGTAGCGATGACAAGCACGGCCTGGCGAGCAGCGGGGTATAAAGGCAGACATTTAACTACGGCGTTTGCAGCCCACGGGTTTCATCACGTGTTATGTAGCACGGAAGAATTCCACGATCCTCAGGAGTGTTGCAGGTGCACGAGGTGCTCTGCCCAGTGCGATAGATACCACGCCGCAGCATGTCCTGCAGTTCAGTCAATAGCTGAGCTTGCAAGATGAGAGAAGACCCAATGACGTGAAGGAAGCACTAGTTGTGTCTGATGTATATGTTTATAATTTTACCCAACCTGGGTGTTAATAAACCATAATAATATATACATATATATGTATATATATATATATATATATATATATATATATATATATATATATATATATATATATATATATATACATAAATTACATCAATCATCTTTCGTGAGTGTCCATCATACGCACAGAAACTTCAGCAGTGAGGACGATTCTTTTAATCTTAAGCACTTCCAAGAATTGTTGTCGTTCATTTATCCTCTTTGAATTAACGGTTATATAGGTATAGCGTGAATTCGGTACTGTCCAAGTATAGCTGATGTAGAGACAAACGGACTTTTTGAGTGGTTGTCATCTCCTTCAATATTTCTTCGCCATTTTCGATAATAGTTAAGTTCAAATGCGTGCGTTTTGAATGTCATAGGGTTTTTTAACTTCTGGCTTTTTGGCAGCCGCATCAGCTTTACGAGCCGCCATAGCTACTTTAGAGTTTTGTATCTATCGTTGTTATTGTTTTTCAATCGTTCTTGTTGCTCTGCTGTTGTTATTGAGTGTTGTTGTTGGCGTGGTCGTTAGTGTTGTCGCTCTTTCTCTTTGCTAATAACCGGTACTTTTTTTCAGAGGTGAGGGAAAATACGGCCAGGGGAGAGAAGCTTACCCGTAAGGACGCACAGCCAGGTGAGAGAAGCTTGCCCGAAGGGTCCGAGGTTTTCCCGGTGTGTAGCACTCGACACACGACAGCGCCTAAGCGTCCCAACCCCCGCTAAGCTTGGCTTCATCCCTTCTTCGTTCGCCATGTGAAACTACAACTCAAAACAATGTCACTGGTGCAATTATACGTGCCGCCTGTGCCATGTAGCGGGTTGTTTCTTTTTGATTTCTGTAGTGGCCGCATTTCTGGCCATCACGCGGACTTGCCGCGCTTCCGCCCTAGGGGCTGTTTCCTCCACGAAATGTGCCCAAGGTAGGCTGAGACAGAAGGGGTCGCCAGTTCCCTTGCGACAACGTCACCGAATCGACCAGCCTCTATCAGTTCACCACTGCGTGAACATTTCGCCGCTAACCAGTTATCGTAGTGTAATTTGTTACGACTTTTGCTGCCTGAGTGCGTAATATGATTTTCGTCACTATTTTGCTACACTTGATGTGGCCAAATGCTAGTAGTCGTATCGGCATTTCATCCGATTGACATAGCAGTCTTGAGAGGTGGATAAAATGTGAGGATGTTCGACTGTCGCATTAGAGGATTCTTCGAAGCTCAACTAGAGCTGTGATGAAACGTTTCCTTCGACGGGCCGAGGCAAGTACAGTTCGTTGGGAAATAGGCAGTGTACATTTTTCGGGCTGACCCTCAGCCAAGATTAAACGTCCTTCTATTTTTAATATTATTAAAAACACTTATTCGTTTGAGAACGGTCTGTTTTTGTTGATGTAATAGCATGGCGTTGCTCTCATGTTTCTGTTTTGTTAGTTGAGCTCTTGAAAATCATGCTTCGTGTGTGCAACCTGTTGATCCTATTTGGTTTTAGGCGTGACAAATTACGGTATAGGATGCATAATATTTTTACAAATAGCGTGGCAAAGCATACTTATATATATTTCGTATCTTTTGTTTTCTGCCCCTTCGTTGTCCAACAGAGTGCTACACTTCTTCGCGCCGCAACCAAAGCCTTAGAGAGTCGAGCGGTTCTTCGCGTTACACAGCCAGGTTATCGTCCCTCCAGAACTAGATAATGCATGCACTTCTTGTAGTGTGGATGTCGTTTTGCGTTGTAGAGTGTGTAAGGCAAGATTTCATGCATTTTTCGGCCTACGATGAGCCTCCAGACATGGGCGTTCCGGAATTCTTGCCACCTGTGCCGACATACTTCGAGAGATTGCCCCAGTACGTGCCACCCACAGCGTATCCATTTTCTAATATATATATATAAGTAATAATTAATATACCATTAATCAAGAAAGCGACTGAAATCTTTACCTCAACTTAGAGGTGAAAAGCTTATCTCCTAGGCGACGCTAAGGTGCAGATGGACGTAAGGTGCAGACAAATTATGCCTGAGCTTTTTCTATTAAACATTTGATTGATACTCTGACGCAATTGTTCCGTCGTTGTGTTGAATGATCTTTACGCTCTCAACTAGCAGTGACTCTAGTGCTTTGAATTTTAAACAATGAACTCAAACCACCAAGGTCATGCGATTTGGTTCTTGTAGAAGCGCCATTCATCAGTGACATATAGACCAAGTCAAATGTGCGCCAATTGGTGGCCCCGTTCGTTGTTTCAACCTGGTTAAAAGAAGTGAAGAAAACAAGATCCGACGATTTTTTCCCGGAAGATTCTAATAACTTTGCAAGATTAAATAAATATAACTTTTTTGGTAAATGTCCCGATTCAAAACGATTGTATCGGGAATTTTCAATCCGCCCTGTTACTGTATCAGAATTATTACAAAATATGTTGCTTAAAGTAACTTCAGGATAGCAATAATACGCTCTCAAATGAAGAGCAGGTTGCACTATTTGTTTGATTAAATTATACCTACTACTATCGGCTCATGTGGGGTGACGATTACTTTCACCGCGATGTCTCCTAACTTCGTGTCCAACCAACGCGGGGACGAAATCATCTTGAGCGAGCAGTTCCGATGCCCCCGTGATGGTATACTCATCGGGCTACCGCGTTGAGCAAGCCTTCCACTCGCCCCTGCGTTCGTATGGCTTCGGAGTTGAAGAGCGCCGTGTGCTCGAGCGAAGTCATGGACTTCAGCCGCACATGGGCGAGCCAATCATCGTGAGGCGACCATTCGAAGGAACATTGAAGGTCTACCCGCTGTCGGGTGAGTCTGTGGCTCAATAATAATAATAATATAAGAATAAGAAAGTTGTAGCTCTGATTTTTCATTATGTATATGCTTATTATTACATACATTGTAATAATCAACCAGTGTTAAAACAATATTATAATTTTATTGCGTTCCCTACTTTTAGGCGGGAGGGTAGCTAGTGAGCCGTAGGGACTCCAAAGGGCTTTTTTTTACAGGGGTCAGGAACAAAAATGCATAACGCACACCCTTTGTTCTGGGTAGTGTGGGACTCTCAAACCCACTAAAAACCTGGTGACCCCCTAATCTACATGACCGGGATACTTGTGGTATTAGTTCAGTGAGAACTCCAAAGGGCTACACCATAATAGTGATTACTATTTGCGTTTTATATTACTTCATAATTATGACGTGTGAACGGGTGCACAGCAGATTCTAAAGCACGACGTGTACTCCCTTGGAGAGTCCATAGCAACAACTATGGACACAACGTTACCCTTAGACACATCAAGTGACGTTCAGCTAGCAGAGAATTTGACCCTTCCGTCGGTCTCCTATAATATATTCCGACGTATCCAGACTTACAAAAACGAGTCTGTATTGCTAATAGGATACAGTAATTTCTTAGCGACGGGCGGTCGGTGCATTAAAGTTGCTTCTTTGTTTCAGCGCCTAGCTCAACTGAGCTGTGTATAACTATTCACTATAAGGGTTCGCATATGGGAGTGTCTGTTCTAAATGCGGACATCATGCGGACGTTCAAAGAAGAGCAAAGACTTGAGCCACCCCGTACTATAAGAGTATCTTGCGCAGCTATGAATGTGGCATGGCTTTTTCGGGACGCATCATAACCGGGGACTAAGTCAACGAGCGTCTAGTTTTTTATATATATATATATATATATATATATGTATTACATTTGTACAGAGGTTCACAGCTCCTCAAAGCCATCAAAAGCTAGTATGCATGTATATATATATATATATATATATATATATATATGTCAGATCGACGCCGTCGAAGTCTCCAAGAGGGTAGTGCATATCTGGTTTGGGTGAGTGACCTAAGCTGTGTGACAGCTGTGTGTAAAGCTGATGAAGTCTGGGGCTATGCAGCTAGAACCAGTTCGCTTAATCGATGATGTTGGCATTGTACTCCTTACGGAGACATTTCTTCGGAAGGAATTGGATCTAAGTGAGATGTAAGGATTCCACCTGTTGGCATGCCTTCCTGAGGACACTCGTGGTCGAACAATAGGAGGGATTCTCCTCATACTTACGACAAGGTGTGAGCTGTGACAAACGATTATTTATGCAATGGTTAATTGCGTAAATAATCGTTTGTTCTATGATTAACATGACAATATGCCTTCTTAACGTGCGAATGTGATCTGTGTCCGTGTGTGTTGCGTTGACATATTGTTGAAGGTCGCATTGTGCAATATGGACCGCTGGCTGAACTCGACCAGCCGTTTCCTCCGTTCTATCAGCGGGAGCAGGCCCCTGCTGTTCCTGCATTTCGACGTGAATACCCATTTGAGAGGGGCTTAGAGGAACCATGAACAAAACATCAGTGCATGATGTTTTGTTTAGGAACATAGTGTATATTTGCAAGATTGGGTAACTGGGGTAACAGCTGCGACGTCATGCAAAATGCCAACGAAAAGAACAGGGCTTCTGCCTCAAAACGGCATCGCCTTCCACACCTGCAAAAGTGTCATGCCCGACGGCAGCCAGTTCTAGGGGAACGCAGCGCTGTTGATGAATATGTCTAGTGTTGTACTACTTTAAATATATATATATATATATATATATATATATATATATATATACAACGGAGTCATTATATGACTCCGAACACCAAAGCAACATTAAACAGTGTTTTTATTGAGACAAATCTGCATTGAGTATCTGTAATATCGGCTTTTCCCACCTTTTTAACTGAGTCTTGTCTTATAAAATAAAATATATATATATATTATAAAATAAATAAGCTGCCTTATATTACTGCTTCTGGAATACTTGCCTAAGATAATAAATTATTAAATACTAATATACTATATATTAGATACATCTAAGTTGCCAATAGAAGTGCATTATGTATGTATATATATATATATATATATATATATATATATATATATATATATATATATATATATATATATATACATGTTTAATCCTCTTTGCCGGCAAAACATATTAGTATATTTTATCCAAATTAGCTACGTGTAAATAAAAAAATATCGATTCCAAAGTGTGGGTTATATGTCGCGCCATAATAAAATCCTCAACAATTAGTATCAGAGTCTTAGGTTACCTCCTTCACCCAGGTCCGTCGGTTGATATATAAATGTGGCTATTTACATTTAAAGTATGTGATAAAATCACATCCTAGTATAGTTGCACAGTCGGAGCTTATCAATGGTGTCCTTGCATAAAATACAGTCAAGTGAGTTTTGACTACTCAGCGGTCTATGCTTAAGAATGAGGCGCCAAGCTGTGGGATGCCTTGGAGCCCAAGAATGCATGTTTCTTATTTTGATTAGCTTGCTAAAGTTGATAAATACTACGAATTGAGTGCATAGCTCCAGTAAGCATAGCTTAGACTTGGTACCGAGGTGGATCTCCGACAGTGCTGCCTGTCCCACATCAACGCTGTGGAACCGCCACTCATATCGAGTGAAGCAGGCCTCTGAAAAGAAGTATTAAAATACAATTATATTCTGCCCACGCGGTCTTGTTTGCTGATGGTCTTGTACTTCTCGCACGGAATCATGATAAACTCCAAATGCTGTTAAAATCACGCGAGAAATTTGAAACAAATTACCACACTTTACTAAAATAAGATCCATATAGCCGAGCAGATGGCCAAGTGCTATGATACATATCCTACAGATCATGTCGAAGTCAAGGTACGCACGTACGCACAGATGGAAATATTTTTGGAGGAAATACACCCGTGATCGTATTAACCGGACTAGAGTTCGTATGAAAATGGAAAATACGAAAGCTTAGTACGTACAACGCCACAGGTGTCAAACACGTATGTGAGGTTAATGAAAGCAAATAAAGGTTGCCTGTAGAGACAAAACCTAGTCCGAAACGCTGCAGCAGATATAAGATTAATTGAGGGACACCAAAGTGCGTGGAAAGTACTCGACAACCTAAACTACTAGCGCTATATTAACTGGGACACAGCGACATCAATCTAACTCGACATCAACACAACGTGTGTGCGATGTGGAATATAATTGAAAACGATACCGCATGCCATCTATGACTGCAACGAGGTGTACATTCCAGAGGACGACCTTGAGGCCCACCTCGGTCCGAAGAACAAAGGATTAGCTTACCCATAACGTGACAAGGGGAGTTTTTCTAATTTATAATCAGAGCAACAAAGTACCAACTAATATCGCTACCTGTGTATGTCACGTGCACAGCCTTAAACGATTGTAAATACACCTTTCGTGTGTTGATATATTTATATATCCGGTATGAAATGTTTCTGTAAATAAAAGCATACTTACCTTAGCTAATGATTTTAAAATTAGAATATTTTATATATTTTAGGCCTTAGCATCTGTGTGTACCCTGTCGGCAGCGCTACTTGGTATGCTGTTATCTGCTTTATATGTATTATGATTTAGATTCACATGCAGGTAAGCAGCGCTAAGCTTAATAAGGTGTTCAGCGGAAGTGGCATAAACATCGGTGACACGTTTCAATTTTTTTAGTTCGAACGCAAACGCTTAGTTTAAAATACGTTTTGACGGCTACAGCGGAATCGTCGCAGGTTTGTAATACCTTTTGTGTATAAATCTACCGGGATACGGTCAGCAACTAATAACAACAACAGGAGCAACTCACGTTTGAGAAGCAGTACACGACTACAACAAGCGACAAAGCAAGATCTAAGATAAATAACGATGCCTAGCAGGCGCGTCTTGTACCTACGCAATAATAAACAGTTTATTCTCAACCTTTTCTTCGCTTCACATCAGTCTCGCGCACTCGCACACTACTCACCACATAACGTTGTCCCTTCGTAATGTTTAGAACAATATTATTATTATTATTCTTATGTTGTTTTGACTAATATTAAAATAACATTTAAAACAGCACATCTAGGGAGTCTTCGGTCCTTCGGGCTTCGGGCTCGACGTGCCCTTTGGATTCGGCTGCTTTGAAGCGTCGGGCGTCACCGGTGGCGTTGTTGTTTTCCTCCTGTTCGTCTTTGCTCTTGTTCCAACTCTGTAGTCCCTTTGGTAACGTCGTATCCTCCTCGAACGAGCCCGTGCCTTCGACAAATTCTTCGTACGTCGACTTCTCGGGGAAAGGTCGTTTGCCTAGCAACTCGATCATGTCCTCACGGTTCAGGATCTCCTTCGCCAAAAGACGCTTGGCAACCTGACGAAAGCGAACGAAAAACCACAAATCACAGAACAACTGACTAAATCCTGCTGCACCTACCTGACACCACATATATCAACTATTTTTTCCCCGGCCCAAAGCAGATCAGCAACCACTTTTCCCTTGGCGCTTGGCCAAATTGATACATCGTAAGGGTAAGCAAACTAGCCCCGGAAGCTTTTGGAAACTATATACCTTATCCGAGAAAATATATACCACCACAACTGTTAAGTTAGTCTTTTCTTCGCCGACTACAGCTGCACTGAAAATGTGCTCTCTTCTATTCTATACACGAACATTAAAAGGCAACATATGCGAGTGTTTTGCGCAACATTCTTAGACATTTGTAGTGGCGGTGGCTTAGGCGGCTAACGCCATGGCAATCACGGTTAGCAAAACAACCGCGAGTTCGAGCCCCGGCCGCACTGGTTGAATTTGTTGGGCGTGGTTGTCATTGCCCTGCTGCTGCTACATATGTACCTCTGCTGGAGAAAGCCTATATAATTACAGTACGAGAACGCGATGACGATAGATGCATTTAGACGATATCGTGCCACAGGCAACTTAGCCCATTACGAACGTCTAAAATGTGGTTGTGAGAGTGTTAAAAAAATAAAAATAAACATTTGTGTTGCGCTGTCAGTGAGCGTACCACTAAACGTAAAAGTTGCACTGTCCTCTTCTCGCATTGTATATTAACGTACCTTTTCTACGTTCGTCTTATGCTTGGTGAGGAGAGCCATCGTGTTGTCGTAGGCCCGCCTGACAAGCTCTCGAACCTCGGAGTCTATGAGCTGTGCCGTCTCTTCGGAGTAGGGTTTGTCAAAAACCGCGTCACCAGGCTGCGGCATATCGAACGACAGGTTACCGACCTTGTCGTTCATACCGAACTGTACCACTTGGGCGTAAGCGCTCCGGGTCACCTGTTAACAACGAAAACACAGAACAAAAAATGGCAGAAACACTTACACATATTATCCATGTATGTAATGTTTAAACAGGCAACGAGGGTACTGCTGGCTGTGCGTGTCGACTGTCATTCAAAACCAGTTTTCGTTTCTGGTTGGCGTTCTGGCAGAGACACAAAAATGTATTATTACTCCGGGCGTTTACTCCTCTGGGCTGGATAATACAGTGGCGGCAGCGATTATGTCTAACGACATTTGAACCTTATTGGCGAGATCTCAGAGCGTGTCGCGTGCCAAGTAAACGTCTAATCAAATTTCTAGTTGCTGTGGCGTACAACTAGTGTTACGTGAGTAAGTCAACCATAGGTGAGAGTAAGAACAGTAAAAGTATGAGCACTTAGTAACTTAATAAGCTGGTGTTGGGAAGAACGGACGCTGATAAGCTATCAGCCGGTATTGAATCAACAGGCGTAATAAAACATTATTTATCCTAATTTTTATAAAAAACATATAAGGAAACATTTGTTCGAGTACAAACGATTAGTTATTCATTCATTCAAACTAACTAATAGATTAGTTATATTGAATTCACTAAACGAGTAGTTAATATTAAATTCAAACTAAACTACGTAAATACGATAAAATCAAAAGTATAGAAGGTAAACACGTCTTAGAACTCATCCACATCATTGGTTATCGAAGTTCCTGAGCTATCTGAAAAGAAGAGGTTTTCTCGGCTGAAGTCTGAGAAGGTGGACAATGGTGCACACCTACAAGTCACGCAAACCGCCTTTCAGGTCTAGAATGGATGTAGCCGCTACTAACATCTGACTAACCTCTTCACGTAACCGACAGCTAGAAACACTATAATCTACAAACGGCCCGCATTGCATCAATTGATCATAAATGCATTTGCCATGTTCGAAGGGAAAAAGCACGTACACACATATCTTAAAAGTGAGAATGTTCACGCCGCAACAAACTTATAATGCGGGGAATATATTGATTTCCTGCTTTGGTAAGTCTGAACTGCTCAAAGGCCCTCTTACTTCAGATTATCGTTTAATTAAATTCCAAATAACGTTTCAAGTTTCGCACATTCGCGCATCTCAAGGCGACTGGCAGAAGATCGATTTCAGGTCTAATCGAGCAAGGCTGTCTCTAATGTTGGACATATCTTATTGGTGTGCTTCGAAGACTGATAGACGAATTTACACAGCTAAACAACTGGATACAAACGGGACCGATTGTCGATTATATTAGTAGCCTCACACACTCAATTAAAACCAAACATCTTCAGATAAACCCAGAGACCTCAATATAAACTGAGCAAAGCATTGAACGGCAGAGACAATTACTAGAAGCATACATTGCACTCTATCGATCTTCAAGTACGAAGGGTTATTGTTATTCTTAGGAACTTGCTGCCCGCAATCCAGAGGGAAGGAAGACCAAGTACAGATATTCAACACTGCACGCGTCACCACGGTAAAGCGCTCCATAAGTAATGAATGACGTGGATGTGACATGATAATATGCTGAAAAAGTTGTGCAAAATCGAGGGAAAATGAAGCACTACATCCCAAAAGGGCAGAGCCGCATGTTTATACATAAACACGTTACGCAGAAGTGTGCGCGCCCCTAAATGTAATTGTTCGCAAGCCCCCTTATATTTATGAATGATTAATTATTATTATCTTACAATAGCTTTTACAATTTTGGGGTATGAACGTTAAGGACAGGTTTATCCTTATGATTGCTACTTCTTTTAGAGTAACGCACCACATTGACCCCCCCCATTGGCACCACAATACTATTGACTACCCAGAACGATTGGCTAATGGGAGCTGACCAAACACCGACTCTTCGATTTCTGCTCGGCAATGAATCCGCAACCCGTTTAAATATATCATAACGATGTCACTCTTCTGTCAAGCTCAGTCGTCAAGTGATTGTATTATTGTAGAGTTTATTAGAATGCCGTTAATGTTATTAGAATGTTGACATCGGAAAGTGAAAAGCGGCAAAATTGTTAGAATATGATAACACCTGTATTACAGCAGAGAGACAAACGAAAACCAGACATCCACCAGCGTACCACCGAACGACAATTTTTTGTCCATCTTCTTAACAGTTACAATAAATTTTCTTAGCAATCTAAGAGGTGTAGAAAGAAGCCGATAGATAGACACCTTAGACTCAGTGACTCTTCACTTGATTTCGATCAGGATAACAACTTAAGATCGAGCAAGTGCTCCGTCCAATGCAGAAACCGCAGAGAGTAATTATAGCAGTTATACGAATTACGTCGACCAAGTGGGCCAATCTTGACTTACATGTCAACTAAAATATTGGTCAACACTCTTTAAACGTCATAAACATAATTTATTTCAATAACATAACATTCATTGCTACTAATGTATGCACTCTAATTGCCATACTGGGCCACCATATACATATATATATATATATATGTTGTCTGTTATCACAATGTGTCACATAACGAACTGAAAATGAACAACTCAAGGCTCTAGGTCCAAGCTGGGGCTGAATATATATATATATATATATATATATATATATATATATTTGTACTCAGGTAAACATTAAACTGTCGGAAAAAAAATCCCGGCATACATGGCACGTAGAGGAAATTAATTAAATTAAATACAACTTACTTTTTGTAGATCATCTTGAGCCCCTGTCGTGATTTTGTTAAAGAAAATCTGTTCACTGACGCGACCACCGAGCGTCATGCACATCCGGTCAAATAGTTGTTCCGTTGAATACAAATACTGCTCCTTCGGAAGATATTGCGCGTAGCCGAGCCCTTTGCCTCGAGGAATGATCGACACCTTTAGACGAATCAATCATACAATTGAGAAAAACGCAAACACTTACCATATATATATATATATATATATATAGATAGAGACATTTTATTCTTCGAACATTTATACCTAAATAAATATGTCATTCTTTTATATGAGACGCATTTAGACTACAGCATATGTTCTTGTGACCCAACAGTTCTTGTGGCAGTATGATTGCTGTTTCTCAACTATATCTCATCTATTCTCAATAGATTGCACTCTATTTATCGCTTATATATTTATTTATCTTTTATCGCTCAAAAAATTGGGGAAAAATAATATGGATACAACAAATACCGGCGACACACCGGAGGATGATAAGCATGACATAGCATTAACCCCTTGATCACGCCGCCAATACAGCACTTATGTACGAGGGCGGATCGGCAAATACACGTGCTTTGAATTTTAAAAATGGAACCGAAACTTCAATGCGCTCCTAGTAACCGGAATACCACCAAAGTATTCCGGTTTCCTTTGCCTAGGAGCGCCATTCATCAGCTACACATACATCAAATTTCGCGGCAAGCGGTGGCGGCATTTATTATTTGAGTTTGGCTTAAAGAAATGAAAACGAGGTGCAACGAAAATGCAGGAGCAACAAATCAGCCTCAAGTTCCTGAGTTAAAGACCAAATCAGATATTAAAAGTGATGGAAATGTCAGTACTTCTGGTGGTTAAATAGTATCCAGAAACACTCTATATACGGGGTAGTGTCGATTTCGCGACGGATGTGAGGAGACTAAGGATGGCCGCCATTCGACGGCAATAACAGAAGAAAACGTTAAAAAGTTCATGATATCGTACTCAACAATCACCGAATTATAATCCAGGATATAGCTGAGAAATATGGAGATAAAACATTTTGCATTGCAACCAGCAAATTAACGCCCGTCGAGAAATGCCCCAATTGAACCTTCAGGCGGTAGCAGAAGACCTTGGATTGCTTCCGAGAGTGATTACAGGGGACGAGTCGTGCGTAAATAGATAGGACATCTAGACCAAAGCCCCGACTACTAGAGAATCACCTGCCATGCATTTTTGCCGTCTGGTTATATGATCAATAAGGAATCCTACCGCAAAATGTTAAGAAGATTGCAGAAAACATCCGATGCAACAGGCCTGAACTCAGGGCAAAAAAACTCTTGGATCCTCCATCACGACAACGCATCGGCGCACAAATCGTTACTGATTTCAGATTATTTAATAAAAAAATATTGTTCTATATTTTCGCAATCTCCTAATTCGCAGAAGCAACTCAACTCGATTCCAAAAGATGCATTAAACACTTTTCGATCTTACATATATATATATATATATATATATATCTATAGGGTCTCCCAGAATTCGTCCAATAAACTTTGGGATCGAATACAAGTCAGTAAAAATTATTTTCATTCTTGCAAAATCAATTTCATTTCTTAAGAATTATCTTCAATTGATTTGTTCTGCTTTGAGTTAACTTAGAATGAAAATCAACAGATGCAAAATTTGTCTCCAAATACGTAGGTATGACTGGTTTGTCGATAGAATAACTCTCGCAATCGCATACTTAGTGAAGATATGTTAGGATAAAGAGCTTGATACAACCACTTTTGATAATGTCGCTTTCACTTCAAAAGAAGGCATTTTAGCCCCCGTGCTCCACTTGGAGATTTTTTCGCCGAATTGTACTAGACCCTAAAATTGGAGAAATTCTGGAATACCCTGCATATATACCTTCCTATATATATATATATATATATATATATATATATATCACAAATGAATTTATAGAAAATGGCACTTCGTTAGACCATCTTAGTCTTTCCAAATTATAAGTTGA
>QVRM01007120.1:27500-66120 GCA_003439945.1 Dermanyssus gallinae | reverse complement strand
GAGGCCATTCTTCTCTACTGGTTTTCTACAGGCCTTGCAAATGGTGGGTTCGCATATCGACCCGCCGATCTGAGAGCCGAGACCCATGCGGAATGAGACGTTGTCACATGGTGCCGAGCTGTGGCGACGGGAGCCCTAAGGAATCCACCGCTGAAGGTGTCTCGTGCGGCCAAGAAGACTGCCTTCTCCCGTAGAAGACTCAAGGCTTTCGGGGCTCACGGGCTATTACTTTACATCTGTAGTTATCAAGCACTCTCTGCGTAACCACGTGTCTCCCAAGGACCTGGATCCAACTTCAGCTGGACCAAACGACTCTGCCTCCTGCTTAGCTATGTGCAGCCGATGAGCACTCGGGTCGACTAGCGCCTCTGCCAGCGGGCTGAATTCTAGCACAGACGCTGCGTAACATTAGGTGCCAATTCTACTTCTGATCGAACACCCAGTCCACCTTCTCTTATGGAGGCTTGCTCTTCGCCACGTATCGTCCGTGAAATCGATGTTAAGGACTTCACTCAGTATGTCTCTCGTAGAGTTGTCATACGCTTCAGGGCGTCGGGACATTGGCTTGTCGGTGAGGTGCGCAATGTGTAGTTATATATTATTATTATTATTATTATTATTATTATCATCATATTTGATCGTCTATGATCGAATTTGATCAACGGCGATGAAGACGACAACTTGGCGGCAACTCGTTTATCCCACGTCACAACGAGTCACAGTGAAAGAAGTTCGTCATCTCATTCAAAACTTCACGTAACGTGGTGGTGTTGGCGGTGCGACCATTAGACACCCGTTGTGGAGTTATGATGGCCTTCACTCCAGGAGGGTTCGAAGACAGGGGAAGACCAACCCACACAAGGAGGGTAAAAGAGCGCAAAATGGCGAAGACGACGACGACGCAAATCGATTGATCCGCCCGCACCCCACCTATCTGATAAGCGAGGCCATATGTATGAACGTAAACACGAGATGCGAATCGGCGCATGCATCTCGTGATTGTGGATAAATTCTAGTACAGTGATTCGTGTTTCGCGTGAATAGATGCGCGTCTGTAGTAATCTGTCACCAGTATGTTTACTGTCTGGTGCTGTTCAGTTTAGTAATAGGTGGCTCTATGCTCTATGAGGCAGGCCTTTCTTATCATGACGCTCGGTGACGTACTTGCGATGACAGGGGACGCCTGCGGGACGCGTCAGCGTGGGCCCATCACAAATCGAGAGACATCAGGCAGACAGCTACTAGAAATCAAGTTTAGTTTTGCTACGCCTGTAAGTCCTATGGCGGTACGAGTAGTAGAAACATATACATATGTAAAAAAAAGTGTACTCGTGTAATTGTACTAGTAGGCACGTGGTGCCATGACTAGCTATGACGACGACGACGACAACGCCAGTGTACGAAACGATATACATCAAGCTGGATTATTACGAAAGCTGTCAAACTTTGAGAAGAGTGCGCGCTTCAATTTTGAGTCGCCTCGTGACAGCTAACATCAATTTTTAGGTGTAAAAAACGCCATAGCATTAATAGTGACTACTGTGTTGCTTCATCGAATGCTCTTACTCATAGAAGAGAGGCGATCAGCAGTATTTGCATTATAATTGTTGTTTATGTAGTTGCACAGTACACAACGGACGGAGAGCAACTGTACATTCCCAACAAAACGCCTTGGGTCTCGAGACTAGAATATGACTCACGCACCTTTTATTGAATTTAACACAGCCGAGAGATCGAGCATTCTAGTCACTGTCGTACATTAAAGACCGAATGAATAACCCTATCCGAGGTTCGTCGACCGGCCAACTTATCATAAGTATAAACGGGGCTTAATCATTAGCCAAGGAGGTCTTTCAAACAATTTGTGAGACACAATGTGATACAGCTAGTCCACTTTCTTTATGTATACTGTACGCGGCTGGCCTTGGAAAGCGCATTCGATAAGTGCTCCCCGACAAGTGTTTAAACAGCAGTAAATAAAAGTAAGTTGAACGTAACCGTATGAACAACTAACATTATCCAGATTAGCTGACTATAAGATACCGATAAATGCATACGCACTAAAATCGATCAACAACTTTAGACACTTGGGAGTAGCACTGACTCCCAAGCTGTCTTTCACTAGCATATTGAAGAACGAAAAGTGCATATATATATCACATGTCAATTGGAGTTATAGGATACGGCCAAACGATTGGCGCCTTATGCGAGACTGGCATCAGTTCCACGTTGAAAGATGTGCAAGGATTGCTAAAGCGTCTGACAGCTTATTGCGTAGTACTTAACAGAAGCCTGCGAGCAGAACCGGCACTCTCAGTGAAAACCGGGAATGGGGCACAAAAGGTTTAGTAGCCGCGCACATATATCTTGTCTTCCAAAAGTACCGAGAAATGTAGATAGATGCCAAGGTGTCCAACCTTGGCGGAGGCTTCTGCAACCTTTTCCTGCCAATCATGCCGATCGAAGTCGATCTCCACGGCAAAACGTCATTGCCTTGTTATTCGTGAATTGATTTAAAGTTTGACTTTAAGAACGTAATTAGTACATTTACGCTCAAAGTAATTTCCGCAACATCGTATTGACTCAGACCGCATATCCCTCAAGCTTAACACTGGACAGTCGCAAACATTTCGACAAGATCAAACTATGTTTCTATATCTTGTTTGTATTTGAGTGAAATAAATATATCCTGACATGTCTTCACTAGATCTGCAACTGTGGGAGCCCCAGTAATCTCCTATCGAAAACCATCATCAAACCTACGTGCTTGGAAGAAAAGTTTTCATCTGCTGAATTGCATTCAACGTTAGCTCAGTATTGAAATAAAGTGCTGTATTAAAGATACTTTTAAAAAATGACACTCTGCAATTATTGTATTTGGCTTTCACGCTAATTTCCTATTTTTCAACATTATGATTATATGAACTACTTTGTTTAAATGAATACGTGTATAACAACGAACATTTGACACCAAATCCATGGTGCTGGCAAACTACTGTTGAGAAGTAACACAGGTTTTGAACATCAAAGTGAATGCATGCAAATACGCTAGCATTTCGACCTGCCTTATAAAATTAATAACTCGCGTGACTTTTTCGTCTGCTCAGTACCGAGGTCAGTTTTGTACTAACCAGCAATTTCTGTTAAGTGTGAGAAAGAAGCAAATGTGGAGAGTGACTTACAGATACAGTTTCTCCTCGCAGTTGTATCAGTGCTTATAGCCAGTGATGTTATTTTAGCTTTATTGTCGTGTAGTCTACGTGCAGTGTGCAGAACCCACCGGAATAGAAAGGGAATCTTTTTAAACAGGGTTTTTGCGTTACTGACTACATACAGCGGGGCCACCTCCAGCACGTAGAGTTTAGTTACCTACGTGCTGGAGGTGGCCCGAGGTCCCGAAGGTCAGCAAAAACGATGAAATCTAAAGAAGACGTGCGCCTTTGACGTGTATATACGGAACTGGCAAACTAAATTAGTGAGGTAGACACAGCCATTTATGGAACTTGCATTGAGGAGCACTAAGTGGCGGGCTGGTGAAGTGAGAGATCGACATCTAACAACGGCCTTTGCGAATTTCATTGCGTTCTGTGCAACGTGGAGGGTTTTTCATAAAGCGCAGGATGTATGTCGTTGCAGACAGTTGCTGGACCTATGTGATGGATACGCCTGCGGTATATCCGGTGGTTTGGTCCACAGCAGCGTTAGCAAAAACGCTAGATTGTTATTTGTCTTGCAACACTTTGATGTAACATAAACACATTTACCTCATCCCGGGTGTTTATAAAATAAATATATATTTTCTCTATTGTGAGCAATGGATACAATTCAGCAAACATTTTCTTCTAAACACGCAGGTATGGCTGACCGGATACGATGACTGGGCTCTCGCAATCGTAGATTTAGTGAAGATAGGTCAGATAAAAGCCCGATCGATACAAGCATTTTTAGGTCATTTCGCTCTCATATCCGACGAAAATCTTTCCCGCCCTTTGTTTCATAACAAACATTATTTTCGAACTGCGACACGCTTAGATCACACAAACAACACAGAGAGAGAGACGGAACTGAAAGTCTGTGATTAAAACATTTACAGAGGGACCCGCTTTTCCTAGCAGCAGGTGGAAGGAAGGTGTTCAATAACGCAGAGCAGAAATCTGCAAAACAATCTGGCACGGGTACCTCTGTCATGAGAAAAACTGTTTCTAAATTATCGAATGTGTATGCGAATACTGTCGTGAATTCGACCGTTATCACGTAATGAGATGTATAGGATTAAATATCAGCTCGTTAACAGCTCCTCTAATTAACGTGTTTGAACGGCACAAGTCGTCATTATTGTGTGGATCTATTCATAATGATGACGAATAAACAACAACGATACAGCAAATACTCTGCCATCTAACTGCCGCTAATTAAATTGTAACAAATGGTGAAATCTACTCCAAGCTAATTAACTAACTAACTAATATTTGTAGTCAATCAGGTGCTTAACCACTAATTAAATACGCATTATATGACGTCCGCGGATTAACTAGAGATAAACAGACAATCTACAAAACTGTAACCCATGCTGAACAAAGATAACGATAGTAACGACACTGAATGGAAACGCAATGATTGACTTGCGAGTACTAAGCACGCGCCTACGCAAGAAGATGCACAATCGCGAGCAAGAATAATGGGTTAATTTTGGGTCATTCCCTCAGATCCAAAACAGTGTAGGCCCAAAGTAGGCCCAGCATGCAGGACGCGTCGTCCCGGCATCGTGCCAGCATCTGCGAACCCAGGATTTTTGCCAAAATAATCCATAGTTCAGGCATGCGAGTAGAGCAACGTTGAGCAAAGCGTTGGACACGCCAACATTGATTCTAAGGCCACTACCTTTCCGCCACTTGGCCGGAGTTGTACACGCGTAAGAAGATCATTCTCACACGCAACTTATTCCTGCAACGTCGGTCGCTACTAAAGTATTGCATGTAGTGTTAATCGTGTTTATCGTGGTGCCTTAACAAGTGCATGTGATCATTTCTCAGAGGTATAATATCAAACATCATAATATTAAACAAACAGAGCTCTAAGATTAGGAAAAATGCTCTAATAGTGATACGAAGGCATAATGATTTGCGTTTGGCATGTTTATCGATTCGAGGCCAGAAGAGCAGGCTAAGCAAGCCCGCTGGATTCTGCTGGCACATTCGTAGTTGGAAACCCGTTCTGGCAATGCGTGTGCCCGAGTGACCCGTAACCAGCGCAAGTAAAATACATCGAACAGATTTAATATAAGAGCATGCGTATGGCTATTAGCCCTAATATCCATAAATAGATCATATCATTTTATTACGTTCCTAGCATGGACCTATCGCACTCTAGAATAAACATTAACTCTATAAATAAAATGTCGCTTTACTATACACTGTTCCGGCATATAATATAAAGTCTTCGGGCTGACCCTCAGCCAAAATTTAACGTCCACGGGACTGCTTTTTGCGTTGCTTCATAGTTGGATCCCCATAAATACAAATGTGCAACGGTGGGGCTTGAACCAGCGCACCTATGTTCTCCTCCCGTTGCGGCATATTATCGAACTAAATGTAACTTTGTACAAAACCAAGTGACCTAACGAGATGAAAATCTTGAAAATTTGGATCCTTGAGTGCAATGACTTTGCACACAATAAATGTTTGCCTGTAACATAATTTGCTTGCTTAAAAATGAACGTAGATGCCGATAAAATATGGACTAACAAAATTCCCCTTCTGTTAAATAGTATATTGATTTGCGCAAGACAAGCGCACTGATCGTTAGCGTTCATTCAATTTCGAGGCGAATGGTTGTACTATTTTTAGGTGTCAATTTTAAGGAGTTTGCGACTTTTCAAATCAGATTAGCTGCTCTCTCTCTCTCTCATCCTCGCCGAAACTGCTAAATTAGTTTTTCTCTTTATATTTTAGAATTAAAGTGAAACGGTACGTGCAGTCCATGGAAATGCCTCAACTGATCGAAGTGCATTAAGCGGAGCGGCAGAGCATTCTCCGAAACTAAGAAGCGAAGTCTAAATCGATGTGCATTATTGAGTTTCATATTAATCGCTTGTCTATTTGTAAACGACCGAATCTACGTCAATGGGGATATAGTATACGTTAGCCTGCGTGTCCGCTTGAAGCTACCGATAAGAATGCCGTTCTGAGATAAATGTTTCATGCGATTCTCCTTGCGCTAGTGAAAGCGGGGAGCACTTGAGTCTACCTTCTCCATCCGAGAAAGCGCGCTGCTCCTACGCGAGGAAAGTCGGTCGGAAGCGAGGTCAATAAAGACGAAGAACAGTCTTCCGGACAAGAACAAAAATAATACTATTTCAACGTAGGCACCGTTGCGCAGTTAAAAGGTCAGGTCGTAATCTATAACTGTGGACAAATCGGCGGCTACCCAGTGCACAGCCTTGTCACCTTGACATATGTGTAACGAGAAATAACGAAAAAAACGTCGGCGTTTAATCTCTATATCTCATAAGCTTGGTTTGCTTTTGATTCACAGCGCAACAAATCTAATCGCAAGTACACACAAACAGAAGAAATATATATCAAATGAATAAATGGGTTAAATAAATTGTTGCGGGGATTTCTATAATTCCTTTGCTCGTCCTCAGACGAACCTTGTCTAGACGGTAGTCCAGTCGCCTGTTATACAGGTAGTGTCCAGCAGGTTGACGTTACATTTGCTTCACGCAACAAACGTTGTAAAGATCGACGCGCGCGTACATAGATCGATATTATGCATGCAACATTGGCGTTTTATGAGACTAGACCGATGACCACTAACTACTGGAAGGGTCCAAGTTACAGGTACTTCGTTACGGGGTTGGCAATACATCATAGGGAGTTTCATAGGAAGTTTGTTTACACAAAATGGGTTTCACAAAGTAATGGCCGATTGCAAATGCAAGCTATGTAGAGAATGATGTGATCTGCATCACCTCCAATGATATATATATATATATATACAAGAGCGATAACCGCTGACAAAAGTCACATAGACAACCTGTGATACAAATGTGTGTAAACCACATGTTGGTAAATATATATATACTTATATACATATATATATATATATATATATATATATATATATATATATATATATATATATATATATATATATATATATATATATATATATATATAATTTATTAACCAACATGTGGTTTACACACATACGTACTACAGCTTGTCTATATGACTTTTGTCAGCAGTATCGCTCTTACAATTATCGTGTGGCTGTACATCTATACAGATCTTGCAATAATAGCTCATAATAGTGTTACGATGTGATATCCCTTTTCCTCGGCTTCTTCGCCGTTCAGTCATCATGGGTGGCGTTAGTATTGCCATTGGCCCTGCGCATCTGCCTTCAGCGGCCGCCGTAACGTTTGCTGCTTGCAATTGTTTCCCAGCATACGCTTATAGCCGCCTTCTGCACGGGCTGCATTAGTCTCCCCCCCCCCCTTGCCGAAGAAGAAAGAGAGAACTTGGCCGAGGGGAGAAACCTCGGGGGTAGCTGGGCGCCGCAGCGATGATCGAAACGACGCGACACGACGCTCGTTCCCAAGATAATTCATACTGCGACCACGGCCAGTAGCAGAACACAAGTATCGCCCACCTTGTACAGTTGTTGTTGTCGTCGTTGAAGCCGCCTGGACGTCTATGTGCACAATTTCCGCTTCCGCTCCTCGAAGATTTGGCCCGGCAACATACAATACGAGCCGGACAGATAAATAACTTGTACGAGACACAGCAGGATCCATATATATATATATATATATATATATATATGCCGCCAAACGGGGTTCTGTCACCCTGTGTGTATATATATATATAATATATATACAGGGTGACCGAACCCCGTTTGGCGGCACTCGAGGAAGATTTCGTTAAAATCAACACGTTTTTCAAATGAATGGGGATGGCGGATGTGTCTCTTTTAGGAGCAACAGTGAAAACATTTGCTCATATATATATATATATATATATATATGTATAACACCCTGTGTGGGCAAATGTGTTTATGAAACATCAAAGTGTTTCGAGCCAACTACCAATCTAGCGTTTTGCTAGTTATGCTATAGACCGGACCGGCAAACATACTGCGCCGGGGTATCTATCCTATTGGCTCCCGCATTATCTGCATCGACATCCGTTCTGTGCCGTATGTATGTATATATATATATATATATATATATATATATATATATATATATATATATATATATATATATATATATATATATATATATATATATGTATACGCATGAGAAGAAAGCGAAACTTAAGGGGGGCACAACAGGCAACTCAAAAAAGAATGTGACGCTGTGCGGTTGTTGGCCGACAGTGTGTCCGACTTCCCGAGTCGGGAGGGCAAGCTAGCGAAGCGAAGATGAAAGCCGGATCGATCCGTCGATTGGGAGGAAGCGCGCAAGAAAGGAAGAGTGTCTTTCCGGCACCGATACCGAGCCATTGCGTTCAAGCGGATACGCGTTCGCGTACAAACACAGAAAAATACAGCATGTACATGCGTAGTACATGCGTGCACGGGGTACGCACGTTGAATCAAAGGATCGTCATCATGCGCGGAATAATCGCCCACCACGCTCTTGTCAAGCTTTCATTGTATGCAGAGCGCGGGCTGGCCACGACTCAAGCATACGTACAGTAATCAAGTATTGAGCATGCACTTATATATATATATATATATATGCATGTACACACAATTATTATTCAATGGTAGGGTTACAAGGATACATGATTGACTCACTACACAAAAGCTTGTGAAGAGTGCATATACACATAAATTGTAGTATATATATATGTGTGTTTGTATTAATGCGTGTAAGATGGCATCCGAAATTGTAGCCGAACATAACAGCATAGTGACTCGTGACGAAATTCGCAGCCAATGGCAGAAGAATGCGGGGTTCCGTAACGGTGGCCGGCCGCAAATCGAAAGCCTTTACTTCTATCATTGTCGTCGTCGTCGTCGTCGCCGTCGCTGTTGTTTCCGGTATCACACTTGAGTGTAGACAAGCGTTTCTAGATTGATTAGTAGATCTTTTTATTTCGCCTTCCCGGACGCGACTCCTAGATTGGCGCACACACAAATCTTCAATTAGATGAATTAAAAGCTCTTCAAAGCTGTTATGTTTCGGAATTTTGTGCTGCGTTGATAATAACCGAATGAGGTACCGTTGCTGTGACGACCCCCGTCTCCTCTCGAAATTCTGTGGCGCACAATTGTTAGGACTGAGTAGCAGTGAATTGACCCATTCCTCGGTTCGTTTTGCCTCGGCTCTGCTAGCGCTTTACGTACAAATCGGACATGCACAGATTCGCTTTGAAAGAAAGCTTTAAAAAAAAACTCAATGAGGGGCTGGATGGTAATGCACCATCTCTTTTATTGAGACAACCTGTGACTGAATCCCCCCCGTCTTTGTTTCGGATCCGATGGCCAATTTTTAGTCTAGTCCGGCATTCACCTTGTTTAAATTGGGAACCATGAAACTCAATTTAGCAGTGGCCGGGTTGGGTCTCGAACCCAGGCTTCCCGAATGCAAGGCAGAGGCTTCTGCCACTAAGCCATCTTGCTCGGTAAAGCTTGGCTCGTGAGTGAGTCGTGGGATTCGTTTCATCTGACGACTTCATCACCACCACCACCACTATCACCACCGTTTGTCCACCGTCTATGGCAGTCAAACTTCAGCTTCATGCAGCCAGACAGACGGATAGGCTAGACGAATTGCCATCCACCACCCACCGTCCGTCAACTAATTGACGCACGAAGAAGACATGAAGTCGCTGTTTCAGTTCTCACTCACACAGTTCTCACTCACGGTTACAACGTGCGCCTGGTGCCTGTGCTGGCGCGCTTATCGAGTATCGACCAACCACGGCTAGCCAGAATCTTCTTCACTTCTTCACGTATTGTTGAAGTCGTCGTTGTCGCTGTTGTCGTAGCTGCCATGCCCGCGAAGCCACTTTCTTCTCCCGATTTCGCCCACGCATTGACAACAGTTTATCTTCGTATATATATATATATATATATATATCTTACTGTTACTGAGTGAGAGTTGTGGTCGAGCACGATATGGTTTAGCACGTTGAGCACATCCCGTGCCGCTTCTTCGAAGCCGGACTGGCCGAAGTTGCTGGCTGACATCGCTTCGGAAGATTCAATCAGCCAGCCGGCATCCGATTGGCTACCGTCTCATTGAAGAATAATAGTACACCCGTTCGGTCGGTTTGGTCTACGTTTGGCAATTTGCCCGACCTCTCAAAGATCACTGCTAGCTGTCTGCTGATACGGATACTGTCACAGCCATGTGAATTCCAACGAAACTAATTTCGTTGGAATTAGTTTCGTTTTACGTCGCTGTGATGCTACTGCTAATGCTGCTGCTGCTAACGCCGCTACTACTGCAGTCAGCTGGTTGAATTATATTTAGCTACTACTACTAAAAAAAACCACTACTACTACTACTACTACTACTATACAATTACCACCTAATTCTAGTAGGCTACTTTGCTGAATTTTTCTTACTATTATGATTACGTCGAATGGTATTCGACGTGATGACGTGAAAGACTAGATCATCATCATCATCGTCATCATAGGGCCGATGCAGTTAGTGCATTTAATCTCTTCGCCCTCCACTGCATAGTAGTACATCGCAAATACATAATAGTCTGTACGAGAAGGAGGCTGGGCGAGCGTCTGCAAAACAGTGGCAGTAGCAGCAGCATCAACAACAACAACCACAACAACAACAACAACAACAACAACAACAACAACAACAACAACAACAACAACAACAACAACAACAACAACAACAACAACAACAACAACCACAACAACAACAACAACAACGACAACCACAATAACAACCGCAACAACCGCAACAACAACAACAACATCAACAACATCAACAACATCAACAACATCAACAACATCAACAACAACAACAACAACAACAACCACAACAACAACATCAACAACATCAACAACAACCACAACAACAACAACCACAACAACAGCAACGACAACCACAACAACAACCGCAACAACAACAACGACAACCACAACAACAACCGCAACAACAACCGCAACAACAACGACAACAACAACGACGACGACGACGACGACAAAGTCGATGCTGTATTCTGTCGTCGTGGTGATCGCTCTATTCATAGTCATAAGCGAATTCACATTTGATAGAGTGCTTAGAGAGGAGTTCCTCTTCGCCAGTAGTAGTCGAACCATGCTAACGACAGGGGAAAACAAATTTCCCACACATAAACAGTCCCGAGAGTAGTTCGTCTAGTGGTAGTGGATACTGTGTAGGTTGTTGTTGTTGATACTGTGTAGGTTGTTGTTGCTGTTGTTGCTATGTAGGTTGTTGTTGTAGTTGTAATTGTTGTTGTTGCTGTTGTTGTTGCTGCTGTTGTTGTTGTTGCTGCTGCGGCCAGTGTTCTTCTTCTTCTCATTTCTATGCTATAGAATGCCATGCTATAGAATATCTGTCAGGCGGTTGGCCTTGCCGGGCTGACGAACGAACGAACGAAGGAGAGTCCCAGTCATTACGCCAGCAATTGGCCAGTAGCGAGGAATCCCGCAGCTTGTAGTAATATTCATCGTGCTTTGCACAAGATCGATACAGTCTGATCTGGCTGCATTGATATATATATATATATATATATATATATATATATATATATATATATATATACATATATATATATATATATATATATATATATATATACTATTTTGCTATTTTAGCACTTTGGAGTGGACAATGGCGCGAACGTGTGGTCACGGCTTCTCTAACCAGGGTTAGCTCAGTTCAACAATGTACTCTAAACAGATGTTGCATTTCCCCGTTGAATGTCAAGCGACACCTTCTGACACAAGAATATGTTTGCTCTTAAGTTTTCCGTCGAAAGGTTAAGGCTTTGCCCCGCACGCTGAATCAGCTTGAGAGTACGGGGGGGGGGGTGCAGCTCCCATAGTCTCGAACGCCAAGGGAAAATATTCGTGTAGATAATCAACGCTAGGGTATTTTCTGCATTTTTTAGCCTCTGCTAACCAGAAGGCATGACTTGCTCGGTTCGCACCTGCACCAACCATCAAAGGAGCGGCCACTCTCAAAGGCTGTCAGAGTCAGACCGTCAGGTCTTTTTCCATCATGCCTGAATAAACTTCGGCGGTCCAGTATACACAGAAAGTCGGCAGAAGTAAGTGCGTGGCTAAAGGTTGCATTTAAGGCGGAGTGACGTGCATTGCCTGCACTCACTCAAGGCGCTTGACAGGCTATGATGCGCCAAGGCGTTTACAGGATCACCACAACGACCTCGGTGGGGCACGACTAGGTCAACACCAAGCCGCAGTGTCTCCGCTTATGCGCGTTAGCGTGTAGGGCGTGTAACCAGGCTCTAGCTCCTTGACTACTAACAGCTCGAAGTCTGGCTTTATCAGCAATGAATCGAGTCCGGTGGCGTGGTGCAATTGCCTGCGCCTCGCGACCGGAGGAGACACATAACAGGTGTGCGGGTTCGAGCCCCACCGTTGCGCATTTGTCTATATGGGGTCCGTCTATGAAGCATTGCGAAAAACAGTCCCGTCGACGTTAAATCTTGTCTGGGGGTCAGCCCGAAATGTATTTTTTTTTATTTTCAGCATTGGAAGGTGCTCTATTAATCAGGCTTGCTAGTCGCTTTTCGTGCAGAAGGCTGTCCAACTGCCCTAGTTCGGAAAGGTTTTTTTTCTAAAATTATATATATATATATATATATATATATATATACGCATACATTTAAGTTTAATTTTCTGAACTTTGCATTTTTTTACATTGTAAGCATGTAGCCCCATATACACTAATCAATATTAGTGACCAATTGATCTTACATTGTGCTGTAGTATTTTTGCTTGATCTTAACAAATTATTGGACTCCGTATGCCGTATGTGGTGCAACTCAGTAGAGGCTGAGAAGCTGTAAGGCAGTGCTACGACAAAAAAAGCAGAACGGAACAGTAGCTCTCGTATAAGGCGCTTCTTGAGGATCATGAATCCTGAATTATGGTAAATAAATTCGAATTTGTGTCCGAGGCAAAAATAACAGACGCACAAAGTCGAGCGGCTAAATATCAAGAAAAGTGGCGCCAGGTGAAGTAATCTCGTGAAGACAGACCGCGGTGGCGGCCACCCCCGGCAAGGGTCGTCAAAGATGACGACTGTATTTTAGTAGATTCGTGAGTCCCACATTACCGTGGCTTATTAATTGAACACAACGCCCGGTGAGCCCGGTGCGCATCATAAACTTACCCAGTTAATCTCTATAGCAAAAATGTACGCCAGTCAGAGTGTTTGCATTTATAGTTTGGCAACGATGAACGCGACTCGCATAAATATATAACTTGAAGTGTATGCACTATCACGGAACTGAGCATAAACCTGATAGCTCAGTTCCAACGTTTCAGCTTTGGGTTGTTCTTTGAAGGTAATTATCGGGCAATATGTAAGTAGGCAATATTGTTAATTGCCTTCGATGCTGGGGTGTCACAAATAGAAGGAAATTATAGTAGTAGTTAGCGATAGTCTGCTAGCAGTCGTGATGTTCGGATGTTCGAAGTGTGCGCTCCCGTTAAAAACGGGTGAACAACTGGTTGTGTGCAGCCAAGGCTGCTCAAAAGTGTTTCACGGGGGTTGTCTCAACCCCGTGCTCCCCGAGGATGCGCACTCGGCTCCGTGTGGAGCCTGTGACACCCAGGAACCAACTCACGGTACGTTGTGCGGCCGATTGAGCGAGCTACAGTGGAACTTTGTGAAACTGTGGTTAGCACACACGGCACTACAGGAGCGGGTTGCCAAAATCGAGGCAATCCCGCAGGAACAGTTTGCCGCACCCCTTACGCTTACAGGGGGTTTAAACTCCACGCTAAGTGACAAAATTAGCGTGGAGAAAAGCGGCGGAACGCGGACAACGCGGAAAAACAAGAAAGCCAAGCTAGCAGACAGCAGAGAAGGAGATGACGTCACTGAGCCAAAGACGAGAGAGCTGGCTGGAGAGACCAGCAAAAACAACCGCGCAGGCGCCAAGAGAAGCTTGGCGTCTGCAGAGTTGAGTAACGACAGTGGCAACTTGAACGGCGCTGTTGTGGAGATGGAACCACCTGGTGGTGGTACAGCGGCGTCACCAGCTGCGGCAACAACAACGCCGACAGCAGATCCAGCTGACCCACGTCCGGAGGAGAAGGCAGACGACGATGGTTTTGTTGTGGTTCGTAAGCGACGAGACAACAAAACAAAACATCGAATGCAGCGCGGTAGTGCAACAGATGGCATAGGCGGATTGGAAGTCTATGCTAGACCAGCGAAGATCTGCGCCTTGAGAGTGGCACGATTGGCGCAGAAGACATCGGCGATCGGGCTGCAAGCCTGGCTTACTGGCAAGGGCATAACTGTGAAAGCAGTTTGGAAGCTACATACACATGGTAGTGATGCTGTGTTCTGTGTGGTGGTGCGTGACGTAGATTACGCAAACTGTTGCAGAAATGAATTCTGGCCAAAGGGAAGCCTGTTCCGTCGCTGGGTTGGGGACGTCCCCTACGAGAGGATGGTTAAGGAGAGTTTTAGTGCGCCTGGCGGTCCAAGCCCCCGTAAGTGACTGACCAGTTCTAGAACTGCGAGTGTAGTGGCAAACATACCTCTACGAGTGCTTCTCTGGAATTGTGAGGGACTTAAGGGGGCAATGGATCTTGCACGTGATGACATGTTTAAGTTGGTTGACATTGCACTCCTCACGGAGACATTTCAGCGGGACGAACTGCATATCAATGATATGCGGGGCTTTCACCAGCTGGCTGTCTTACCTGCGGGAGGTCGGGGAAGACCTGTGGGTGGGTTATCTATCTACCTACATAAACGCTTACCACCGATGCAATGCGTCAGGAAAGATGAATACTGCGTGGTGCTCTCCTCTGGGAGGGTAAACGTCGCTGTATTCTATTTCCCACCCACATTCGATTCTGCGGAGGTTGCTGAGACGGTGAGCTTTGGACTTTCAGAGTTAAATCTGACCATGCCAACTATCGTCGGCGGTGATTTCAATGCCAGAATCGATTGTGGGGCCAACGATGATAAAGGCGAGGTGCTGCTTCAGGTGATGGAAAATATTGGTCTAAAATGTGCCAACGCGCGTGAAGACTATACATATTTAAGTCACAATGGAAGCAGCACCATCGACCTGTTGTTTCACAACCTTGTCAGCCGTGAAATTGAAAGCTTCGATGTTCTCGATGAAGCGGCTCGAAAACACCAACCAGTGTTGGCCGTTGTCGATGTTCCCGGTATTTGGCGAGACCGACATAATCCGCCGCGCTGGTCTGCAATGAGACGGATTAATCTATCTCTTTTGGACAGAGCGGTGGGCGGTCTTGAGGTTAGCCCTGACATCGATACAACCTGTGACCAGCTGGAGAGGACGATGAGAAGTGCAGTGAAGTGGAAAAGGTTATGGCAGAAGAGATCACGCCCGTGGTACTCTCGAGCCTGCTACCTAGCCCACGTTGAAGTGCTTGAACTCCTGCGCCAAGCAAGAGCCAAAGCAACATCATCACTGCAAGCCAGGCAGGACTATTTTGAGCGTAGAAAGGCCTATATAAGACTCTGCTATGATCATAAAAGGGAACACGCGAGGCGGGAGGAACGACGGCTGCTTGAAAGAGCAGAACGAGAGCCCTCAGCTTACATCGTGCGACCTCGTAGGGCGGGGAATCCGCTTAGTGACGGACAGGTAAAGAGCCACCTAACTAATCTTTTATTCAATCGTGACGTTGCGGCCGTATCTCCAATCGTACAGCATCCGCTTACATTGGAGCAGCACAACATGAATCTGCCTTTCGGGGTGGAGGAGGTGTGCCAGGTCCTACGGTCACTCCCGAAGAGAAAGAGCTCAGGGCCCGATCAGGTCTGCTATGAGCATTGGATCCAGTCACTCCCTCTCTTGGCAGAAACTCTTTGTGATTTCTTTAATGAAATTATAAAGAGGGGGCGGATGCCTAAAGTCTGGCATGTCGCCAGGCTTTCTCTCCTGTTCAAGGGTAGGCATGGTGATGACCATCAGGATCCAAATCTCTACCGTGGAGTGGCGTCAGAACGCACATTGAAGAAGATTTTCTGTAAGTTGGTGATTCGGCGGATTGAGCACGTGGCTGAAGAGGCACTTCCACCGGAGCAATTCGGTTTTAGGAGAGGCCGAGGCACCCGTGATGCAATCCACGTTCTCCAGTCAGAAATCGAGCGAGCTGTGGCACAACCCAGAGGTCATCTGTATGCAGTCTTTATTGACTGCGTCAAGGCCTTTGACAAAGCCCCTCGCTATCTGCTGGTTGAAGCATTCCAACGAGCAGGAGTGGGTGGCTCTCTCCTGAGTGTAATAGCAAGTTTCTTTGAGGAGGACACCTTGTTGGTAGACGGTGAGCAGGGTGTATTGGAGATTAAGCAAAATGTGGGAACTCCGCAAGGAGACCCGCTGAGCTGCGTCTCGTTTACACTTCTCCTTGCTGACCTCGTCGGTTACGTCCGACAGGAGTACCAAAAAGCCGTGGTGGTGATGTATGCAGATGACATCGTGGTCGCTCATCGCGACCTAGGTGCCATCAAGCGCATTACCTCTATGGTAGAGGCGTTCCTTGTCTCGAAGGGACTTGAGATAAACACCAGGAAAACCAAAGCCATGAAATTCAGGCGTGGAGGTCGATTGGCTGCCAGAGACGTTATACGTTGCTGCGGCCAACCATTGGAGTTTGTTAACTCTTTCCAGTATCTTGGCCTTCGGGTTCATTATACGGGAACGACGTTCACAGCGCATATAAACGAAACAGTACGGAAGGCACTTGTCTCTCTTTACGGGGAAGTAGGCAATGTCCGAAGACTGTCCGTTTTCTCAGCAGTGAGGCTCTTCATGCTTAAGATTGTTCCGGGGCTGATGTATGGCCTTGACAGGGTGTGGAACCACCTCACACTGGCGAATTTTAACCAGCTTGAGAGGTGTTTCTCATTATATATGAAGCGAGTGCTTTGCTTGTCTATTCGAGCAAGGAGCCGCTTTGTGTATCTCATGTCAGGTTGTCCACCGGCTACTGAAACAATCCGACTAAGGCTGAAGATGCCGCGTACAGTACCATACGAATGTTTCATTTCTGAATGGGAAGCTAAAGTCGAACAGGCCAGACGGGAGGTCGGTGGTTTGGACGTTTTCAATGCCGTGCACCTTTGGTCTGGTCCTGCATGTGACAGTCGCCACGTATACACCAGGTACATAGTGCATGGTTATCACTACCTGGTATGTTCAAACGCAGCCTTTCACGAGGAGTACGAGTTGTGCACCTGCCGGTTCTGCCTGAAGAGGTGTGCCAAGTACCATGCAGTGGGATGCACAGCGCTGAACAAAACATCGTTACACTACTTCTCTCGCCGAAAGCGTGAAGAAGATAGAGTATTATGAAGAAACATCGTGAACTGTATATTATACTCAATCTGAGTGAAATAAATCTAATTGGAATTGGAAATAGAAGGAAATTTGTAGTGCGGGTAACGCGATGCGCTCCAAGATGTACACTGTTCAGCAGCCCCTAGGCTGGCCTATGCTGCGTTTCTGTTTGAGTAAAGTTAGCAATGTCAAGTACTTGACTAGGGGCGGGGCGTCAAGAATATTTGCGTGGATCGCTCGTGGCTCGGTGAACCCTACAGCAGCACATACGCAAAAGTCGATTCCGAACAGGTGACACATTGTCAGATTGTTTCATACGTTTCTCAACAAGGTCGACGGCCTCCATCAGACATGCATTGGGCTTGAGAAAAAAATTCTTTTTTTTATTTTGCAGCTTTCACAGTTTGTCTAAGTGTTGCTGTCACGTAATCTGTTGTAACCTTTCTACAGCCGAACGATATGCATCGAGTTGGGCGCACGTTTGCGAGCTATCGTAAATCTCTTTTAGACCTTCTTGAACCATGACATGGCGTTTAATGAGCTAGTGCGCTGGCCATGGTTGTCATCTACCGGGATGTCGCCGGTTCGATCCGCGTTGTTGTTTAAAGTTTCCTTGAGCGATGCTCATTGAAAGTAAATGACAAGCTCTATACCGGTGAGCATCAGCGGCCATGCTGCCTCAACACCTGTTGAGGAAAGCCTAGATATCTTAACATATCCGGCTCTCGGTTCATTAAAAGTATGCCTCACCGCGATTCCAATACTACAGATATGCCTGTAGTAGATGGAGAATAATAAAAAAAAACTCCTTAAAACATGTTAAAAAGACCTTCGACATCGTGTTGAAATTGTTGTTTTTCTCCTAGATCAGGTAATGCGTCTTGACATTGTTTAGAGACTATTATGTGCCGCATTTACGTTTGTGGCTTTGTAGACGTGCGACAGCTCTCATCGACAAGTCGCCGATGTGAATCTTTGTCGATCCGTCATGAGGGTGGGAGATTGCTTACGGCTGGTGTTGACGTTTTTAGGTGGTCACCCCACGTCCACTTGAATAACCTCGCAACCCATCGAGGGCAGGATTGAGTATATGCGGTATGAATATATGAAGTATATGAATAATAGCGTATAAACTATATATGGTGTTATTCAGCTTTTTATATGGTGCCAAGAATATTCATGCAGCCAGCAACAATTTGAAGCATTCGTTGATAATATCGTTTTCAATTAGGTTAAAAATAGCTCTATATATAGGTATGCATGACTATGTACAGTGTTGCAGACGTTTTAAACAACAACACGAGAACCACGGGTTAAAGGAGATAGAGAGAGGTTTTTTTTAATACATAATGGAATATAAACATTTGTCCCCCATAATAATAATAATAATAATAATAATAATAATAATAATAATGCTGATGAGTAGCGGCACGATACGGACAACGAACGCCTAAGAAACAACGCGTAGTAAGTATTTCCATTGTAATGGTTGTTGTTGTTATTGTTGTTCTAGTAGTAGGGAAATTGGGAGAAAGAAGAGCGGAGAGCCACGGGTGCACAGCAAGCACAAGTTGTGCTTTCTCCACATGCTCCTTTGTACAGCGCAAGTCCGCATCGCATTGCCCGCCGTACGGCGCCACTTGATTGTGTAGGACAATTGTGCATGCGATGTACGCTGTGACATCGGCCACGGCGTGGCCTCAGCAACAACAGCAATAATAATAACACCAACAACAACAACAACAATAACAGCGACGCCCCCAGCATGAAATGCCACTGACAAGAACGTTCGCCAACAACTTAACATACGTTTCCCTCGCCATGTCCCCCTTTCCTATTCACTTTCTTTCTTACTTCCCTGTATATCTACATGATCCATGATCCTGCTCTTTCTTTCCTTCATCTCTCTCTCTCTCTCTCTCGTGAGATTGTTCTATGTATTTCCTTGCTCTATATTTTCGAATTTCTCTCTATTACCCCCATCTGGTGTATATGCGTCTGGGTATCTATTACCATTTCTCTCTTTACTTCTTCTCTTCTTCTTTATATATATATATATATATATATATATACATATACATATATACATACGCATACACAAACATACATATACATGCATACATACACGCACGTATATGCATATACAAATATATCTATCCGTCCCTCTCTACGGCGCTACGACGTCTTTCGGACCGTCTCGAGGAGAGACCTAGATGTCGGTATAGGAAGAGAATGCGGCCTCGCTCCGCTCGGGTGTCATACGTTATCAATCAGCAGTATGTCTCGACGACGCCCCCCCCCCCCCCCCCCACCCCCCGCTGCTTTGACGGGATACTTTGACGGACGGGCGAACGCCGCCCGCAAAAGCAGCAGCCATCGCCACTGGTTCCGCTCCGGCTGCCGTAGTGCTAGCAGGGCCGAGCGCGGCGTAACGTCTCTCCTCCGGATGGCTTCGTCTCCTCATACTGTCGCATCGTTTTCGTGTTGACGTTGTCGCCATCGACCCGCCCGGCATCGGCATCGGTCGTATATAAAAGCAGCACAGTGCCGTAACAGGTGGTCAGATCTGAGCTGAGACGTGAGCAGTAAGTGGTCAGTGCAATCGGAGTAACGAGTCGGAGAGCTGGAGAGGTTCAACTCGGTTGTAGCTGTTAGCGGTTATGACTATTCGATTGTTTTTGGACGTTTGTTGATGTAAAGAAAAAAAAAGACGATAATTACAAACAAATAGACCCTTCTGTAGCTTTGGTCTTCGTAACCGCAGCTTCGAGAACTCTGTGGTAACAACAGCAACGACAACAACAACCACAGCAACGACAACGACAACAACAACAAAAACAACGACAGCAACAATGACAGCGACGATGTAGTTGTTGCTGCTGCTGCTGCTGTTTTTGCTTTTCTTACTATTACGATTGGTAATCTAGTCTTGATGCTATACAACAATTAGCACGGCATTTGTATCCGTTGTGCTGCTGCTGCTGCCGCTGCTGATGATGATAATTAGTGCCGCATTTTCGTCAAATTGTTGTTTTGTTGTTGTTGTTGTTTTTATTGTTGCTGCGGTTGTTGTTGTTGTTGTCGTTATGTGTGTGTGCGCGTGTCTTTGCCCGTTCCTGGACTGCATTGGATCTACTTGCCGATAGTCATCGCCCTTTTGCTGTGTGGGCAGGCAGGAAACGTGTGCTCAACAAACAAGTGCTGTTCGATGACCTGTCGAATCTTAACCGAGTACAACTCGAATCCGACATCCTCCGTCCACGGATACTTATCACGCAACGAGTCACCGCGGCAATAATAATAATACGACCAGGCAGCGTTGTGCGTATTCTTGATGTGAGCCAGAACATCGCGCCATCGGAAACAACACAAAATATAGAGGATCAGAGAGCGGAAACGCTGGCGAACGGAAACCAAAACCGGCAAAAAAATACTAAAACGACTCACTATTATTGTTGTTGTTGTTGTTGTTGCTGCTGCTGCTCTTAGGGGTGTTGTTGTTGTTGGTGGTGTCATTGTTTTTGTTATCGTTGTTGTTTGTTGTTGTTGTTGGTGTTAGTGTTACTTTTGTTGTTTTTGCTGTTGTGATCATTTTGCTGACCCGTTATGGCCCAGCTATCAATTTCCTGTCCTGTTATTCAGGTGTTTTCCCATCTTGTTGCTGCAAGTGCCCTCCTGCAGCTAACTTGGAATATTGACGAAGACTGAAGCGCACGACACCATCCATCCAGACACACAGAGGGTTGCCATCAGAACAACTCGAGAGCCGAAGAACTTCACCTCTTCTCTCTCGGCCATTCGGCTCAGCCAGGCTCGATTCGGTTTGAGGTCGAGATTCGACGCGGGCGGGGCTGGCGCGATACGAAGCAATGATGTCGCATTGGCGAACGATACGGCCAACGCCTTGCGGTGTTCTCGCAACGCTACTGGCGGTGCTGGCGGCCGCCCTCCACCAGGTCGCGGCCATTGACTACACTCATGATCAGCTGCAGTACCAGAGTCTGGCGACGAAGAGCGGCGCGTACAATTTCGGTTACGACACGGGCGTGTTCGGAGCCCATTCGTTTCACCAGCAGTGGCGCGACGATACCGGTGAGGTGCGAGGACGGTACGGTTACACCGACCCCAACGGCGACCTCCGCATCACCCACTACAAGGCCGGCAAGGATGGATACCGAATTATCATGGTACGCACGTTGTTGACCTTTGCTACGTGCCATATATATATATATATATACATAAGTATATATAAATATATATATATATATATATATATATATACATATGTATATATATATATATAGATATACATATATATATATATATATATATATATATATATATATATATATATATACATATATATATATATATATATATATATCCAAAGATGCCCCTATTACCACAGCCTAATAATAGATTAATAGTAGAGAGCAAAGACCGGGTCGGGTTCTAGGAAACGAATCGCGTCAATCGTGGCGTCTCATGCCAGCAGAGAGCACGAGAGCACAAGGTATCCAAAAGAGATTGCCATGATTCAACGTGGATGCCGGATTGACTCTGGAAATAGCACTGTGGCACTCAGCTCGTTGTGCCAACGTAGTTAATTAGTACTGGGATAAATCATCATTAGGTTGTTGTGTTGTTATAAAACAATAATCTGGGATAGTAATATGTAAACACCTTAAGTCTATGATACGATCCGTTTATATATGTATGTATATATATATATATATATATATATATATATATATATATATATATATATATATATATATATACATATATATCGTATATTTAATCTGCACCTGTGAAACTACAGGACGTTACAACCCACTAGACAGACCACTATCTATTGTTGGTCATATGCAGAGAAGTTGTGTGGATTTGTCACTTAACCGTTAAACGTCCTATCCGCACAATAGCGATTTAGACGTTTTAATGACAGAGACTCACTACGTGTATATGTATATATTAATATATACATATATATGATGCAAACTTGGAGTGGAGCTGCGTAAATTAATTAAGCAGTAGAATGCAAATTTCTGTATTCATTGTATTTACATGCGATGGAGTGTAGGATGCGCATAATAATAGTAACCCCCGAAGGATTACTTAGTGCCATCACAGCACAGCGTAATGACCAAGGCTGCTCAAAGCTTATTCAGGGACAATCATATATGTATATATATATATATATATATATATATATATATATATATATATATATATATATATATAACAAAGACTAACACGGCGTATATATGTTTGTATATATATATATATATATATATATATTACGAATGGCTTCGCACGACTTAAATTTTTAAATGTACGGTTGATAATTTAACTCCATACGTCTACAAAATTTCTCCGTCAGCTTAAATTGCTTGTAATTAATAGTAGATTACTCAGAAAGAGAGAGAGTGAGAAATCCAAATTTCAACGTGAATTGCTTTGCAACTAGACTATGATATACATATGGCGAGTTGTTTAGGTTGAAGGAGTTGAATGAATGGTTATCATGGACCGTCTATATATATATATATATATATATACATTTATATATATATTGATTTGATTGATATATATATCGTACAACAAAGACCAAGCATATAAATTCCGCTCTTTAGCAAAACGCACCACATCATCATTGCCTGTTTAGACGCAAAGATTTCTCTTCAAGCGTTCACGATTTGGTTTTTCCCTGTGTTGCCACATTTTCTAGCTCTTCCACGCGGATTCTTTTGTAGCTAGCATTATATATATATATATATATATATATATATATATATATATATATATATATATATATATATATATATATAAAGCTACGGTTCCTATCTAAATGACAACGCCACGCCTCGGATGTCATTGTCATCTTTCGTCGCAAGAGGTTTTCCCCAAACTCAGTCTCCTAGTTGTTGTCCGACGAGTTAGCTGCATAGGCCATAGCGCTTGAAGTGCCGACGACTTCCCAATGAAGTATGAATGGAGCGCCCGTGCGTCTGCCTGTGTCGTCACTGTCGCACTCATAACAAATGCGCTTGGCAAATTGCTTTGTGCCCGCTTAAATCTGTACCGGTGCAGAAGGGAACGAGTCGTCGTGATGCGCTGACGTGTTGGGCGCCGCTTTCGACCACGCTATTCTGTAGTTGCGCTCCAGTTGTGATCCAGTGCACTGTGGGTGTGTGTGGTGCATATCGTTATTTGGCCAGTCATTAAGGGTTGAACATCAGAAGCAGCAGCGAAATAGACCGGACGCTGCAGCTTCGGGAAATACCCCCGGCCACGGGTGTCTGCTACGGGTCAACGAAGCGCTGAATGAGACAGAGTTCAGTTCGCAAATGCGGCCACTTTTTGATGCTCGATTTCTCGACGAAATGAAGACGTATGTAATGCTGAGCATACACAGACCATACACTGCGCCTTGTGGCGAGTCGGCATTGTCGAGATGTCGTTCTCAATGGTGGAGAAGAGCTCAACGCTTGCACTCCAACAGATAGGAAAATGGCTAAAATCATACGAATAAGAATTCGTGCTTATTTGCTTTTGTCAGCTAACTGCATACCATTTCAGAGCAGAAACGATTGACATCACAATGATGTCTCGTGAAAGGATTAACACTGGTTAACGATTTTTTTAATGAAAATCATTAAATAGAAGATGATGCTTACGAGGCATTGGGGTGCGTATGTGCTACTCAGAATCTTTGCTACCCTTTTCATTTAATTCGTTTAACAACGTTTGGATGCAAACCGATGCACCGCATGTAATAGAGTGAGTAGCGTATTAAACGCTGCTTGTCTAACTCTGTAGCGATATTTTGCTATTATTCGCACAGTAAGAGCTGCCGCTACAGATCACAAAAGAGGATATTTATCTATCGGAGAATATTCACCTGTATGACTATAGTGTTGAGTGCAGACAGGTGGTGCAGCGATAGCGCTGCTTCGAAGGCGCACATTTCTACTACGTACGTGCGTCTAACAGACAGACGTCGTATGCTACCATGCTTACAGAACAAAGTCGAGCCTGGTAACCCTGTACGAGCAGGACCCCGACCTCCTCCTGGGTCCGGTGACGCTCTCGTCGTGCCAGGTGCAGGCGTCGTTTCTCGAAGACTCCCCGCAGACCTAGCGGCGCGTCCTGGAGCTTCAGTGTCACCAGCCGACGCCGAAGTTGAGCCGATCACAAACTACCGCAACGCCCTCGCTCCGTATCCCAACGGTAAGGAAAAGGCTTTTACTTTCTTGATGCACGTTAAGAAGAAAGAGGGAAAAAATAACATGAACTCTAAATTTCAGCAATATATATATATATATATAGTACAACAAAGTACAACCATGTATTATACATTCGGCGTTTCTGCCGCACAACATCGTCATTGGCGGTTCCCCCTCTATTGTGCCACACTTTCCTATTTCCCCAGACGATTCTATGCAGCTCCGTTTGTAGCATGTATATATATATAGTTAAAAAACGTCCCCATCTAGGTAGATACCGAGCAAGATGGCTTAGTGGCAAAGCCTTTGCCTTGCATTCGGGAGGACTGGGTTGAAGACCCAGACCGGCCACTCTTAAATTGGTTTGCATGGTTTCCAATTTAGACAAGATAAAATGCCGGAGTGAAATGAAAATTAGCCATGACATAAAAAAAACCGTACACGGGCATTCGCCTCACAAAAAAAATATGTACAGGGCTGCTATTAAGGCCAAATCACATCGAAGTGTCATTCAATGCGAAAACACAATATTCGCGTTTTTGCAAGTTAGACCAACTATTCTTGTCCATGTCACAAAATGTATGACGCTAGACTTTTAGTGTATTTGCACCCCCAATAAGTAAAGCCCGCGCACCTGTCCCGTTTGGTATAGCGTAATTTTTTGCTGATAACCCAGAAATATGATTATTCTAAACGTGCGGTTGGCAGTTCATTCCGCTTCATTTTTATGTTTTCTTTCACTTTTTGCTTAAACCTCCTACCCTCTAAACGTCATCTTAAAAAGCCGGCGGTGCGGCAGCTTTGCAGAGTACGGCAAGGAGAGAAAGTTCCCCGTTTCGGCTAGATTTACTTGCCTGTCATAAAACTAGAAGATTCAGCCTAGAGCATGTTTGTTTTGCCGAATTAATAATTTATAGGGTATCTGTGTTAGCACAACTTGGCTAGCTGCAGCCATAATATCCGGCTTTCGTTATTTGCAGCCACCCGCAGTGAGTCTTCAGTGAAAATCACTTGCGGTTGTACTTCACCGACGTGAAGGCGAAGGAGGAAATATCTGTGACTTTTGGCTTTTGCTATGTCTCCTTTGTTTTGTTTACTTAGCATCAAATGGGAGGCAATAGTTGTCTTCACCGCAAGTGTCCCGAACAATCCCTCGAACATATCTTATCAGCTCGGGCTGTTGGCACAGAGTACGTCCTAGGTTTTCTGCCGAAATATCTAGAAAAACAAACAAGGCAGAAGCAAAGAATTATTTAGTCTGCTGTTTGTTACGGTGTGCGCTTATGACCGCTTTAGCACAAAGGAATGGCTGAACAATTTTAATAAACAAAACATTTTTTTTATTTGTATTATACGCAGTACATTTGTATTACAAAATTAGGTCAACCCCAGTAAACCACGGCCTGAGGGCAGCGAGCCTAGCACCGCGGCCGCATTTCCACGTTGCACTTCAATGGATATTCTCTGCAGCCTCTCCCGCCCTTTTTTCATCCTTCTCACTTGCCGCTCTTTTCCCAATTTCTTTCAGGAAACTTACTGTAGATTCGCCCATGACCCCCATTGTTTCTATCGCAACTGGCTGTACTATAAAGGTTGCGTCCAACTCGCGATACTTCAAACTTTTTCGCTGCTCCGCTAAATTGGCAACAGCGCCTGCTGATCTTGAGGCTCGATCCCTGTAAGGTGGCACCAGTGTGTCCCACACGGTTGCGTCCCACACAAGGGCCTTTCCGGAGGACCAGGGAACCAGGGTCATCCCGTCTGGCCGTAGGGCTGAGTCCGTTGCCAGTCCGACTGGCTCTTTTCGGCAGGGCACGTTAGCGGACTGCAGCGCCTTTGAAATAACTTCGTTAAGAGCGGCGTGGCGCGAATGTCTTCCGCAGCTTCTAGAACAGCTGAGGCCATGCTCTCCCCTCGGCGACACCGGTGTGTCGCAAAGGGAGCAAGCATGAGGCGCGCAAACGGCCACCCCTAGCCGCAGGCCAGAAACGATGCGGAGTGTTGTATTGTCCAGCATCGTCCTCAGCTGCGGCGAGGGAATGGCTTGTAGCCATTTGGCGCTTGATTCATTGAAGGCTGCTAGAAGGCGTGCTTTGCCAAGTGTATCGACAGTGTTGTCCAGGATTTTCTTTTGAATGGCTTTGACTACGAAGGCGTCCAAGGTAGACTGACGTGCGTCATCAAGCACCACGCGGTGGCGGGCGGCAAATTTTTCCTTTTTGGACTCCATAAGCCGTTCTAGGAATGGCTGAACAATTGTTTCGAGTACTCAAAAACTTCACGTCATCCCGAAGTCGCTCGTGCTTAATCATCGTCGGGTCGACTAGCGGAATTGAAACGCACAAAATCCCATTTATTTTGCGTATGGACAGAGTGCGGATTTATTGGTCTAGTGGATTTTCGGGTCTTCGGGCTCGGCCTGGTTTTCGAGGCGTTGAGAAGCTGCTGCGGGGGCTACCCGGACTCTGTGTCCTGTGGTCGCCTGTCGTTTGTGTGTGTGTCGCCTTTTTCGAAAATTGCACCATTGTAGTGTTGCCTCGCCTCGCCACCTCGCGCCTCGAGTTATGCAACCAACCCCCCGATTAACGTTCCATGCTGGAATGTTGGAATGCTAATTAGAATAGGGTCCGTGTTTTACTCGTCCGAGTACAGGGCGTCTCGCGACGCGACGCGCAGCTCGACAACCCCAGCGCAGCGGAGGGCAGCTACGTTTTGGGCCGACACGGCGTTATGACGCGACATGCCGGAACCAAGGCAACGTCGAGCCAATCATTTCTAGCAACATACATGATCTGCCGTTCGTTCGGATGGCGGACGCTTACTGCCAGCAGTTTCGGCGCGCGCGCAATCTCTAATCGAAAAGCTCTCTCGGGTCTAATGGCTAACTAATATCTCCAATTTGATCGTGAACGTGTCTAAACAACAGCTGTTGAAATACACAGACAGTAGTAGTAGTAGTGATATCTATCTAGAGAGTTTTTCAGTGCTATCGATTTGAGGATCCCCGAAATATGCCATAGTATGCCGTTTGTCTGGCTGTATGAATGCACGTTCACTTGATGATGGTAGGAAAATTATTTTTCTCTAGTATTGTTTTTGCCTTTTGTGCTATCTACAAGGATCGGTAGTATATTTGGATTTCATCAGTTGTTTGATTTAGGTCAGGTGTGCGTGCATTCATTGTTACCACCACTAGAGTATCCTCTAGAGCTACTTTGTTGCTTCATTTAGTTGATTGCACTTGCTTAGTTGTTCAATTCTAAGTTAGTTCCATTTAATGTCAATTTTGTTCGCTTACCTATGTATATGTGTAGCCCCTTACGACGTCAAGTGCAAGTTAAAAACGTAAATAAAGGACGTTGTAAATCTCTCGTAATAATATCCCAACACGAATATAGCAAATTGCTTTTAACATATGCCTTTGGCCTCGCTCAGAAAGATCTTGGCTAAGAAAATCGACTGAATTTCGCATAAGCAAAAGCCCCAGATCGTTGGCAGGCGACAGACAAGGGCGTGGCTGGTGGATCCCTTGCGACAGATCCGACCTTAAATGTAGAAACGCAAAGGATCGATTTTCTAACAGACGACGAGTTCTCCGACGGGGTCATTTTTCGTGACTTTTGAAATGCAGGTGACACAACTCGAAACATGTGCGTCCTATCAACCGTGAGAAGGTTGTAGAGAACAAATATGCTATGAATTGGATTTATTAGCCGTCTAGAGAAAATTGCTTTTTAAGCACCGTTTTGTGAAATTTTCTTCCCGACGAATCGTACGTTTACGATCTTCACTATAGATAACACAATTTCATCACATAAAACAGAAAGAAATAGCGTCTTATATATACGCACTCAAAAAGAAAATTGTCGAAATTCCTATCGGCTTTTTGGAGTCACAAGGCCACTTCACCGCGTAGCATTTCGGGAGCAAAGAATTTTCTAAATGGGCTGCTATTGAATGCTTCCCTGTATGCACTCCTGATCGTGGTGGTCTAAGACGGTAGAATGTCCTTAATCTGGCTTCGGTCGGGCTCCAGAATCACATTTAGCTTGCCGTTCTCGCTAGTTTTAAAGGGGCTGGTGTTCTTTTATTAAATGGTTAGTTGCTGTGCTGTTGAACCTATTTTTGCTCCTAGTTTCTCCTCCTTGTTTCTTATCTGCCGATTCCTTCCCCTACCAACTGGGTGAGGCATCTCTTCCTTTTTCGGAGCAATATTTATGCGTGCGCATCTATAGTCATGCATTATGCTGAGCTGGAGGAGACGACAATATATATATATATATATATATATATATAGCATTCTCATCGACCGCACTTGGTGCCGAAATGCGTCGTCCCGGAAAGCTACACTTCATTGCATGTGATGCGTGCCTCTGTTATAGCTTTGCCGCTATAACTTGGTGAGGTACGTTCAGTACCTTTATGAATGTATTGTGGTTTTGACGTCTCTGTGCTTCGCGTCTGTGGACAAACTCATTAATCTGTTAATTGTGATAGTAGTGGTAGTACCAGTAACGCGATAGCATGATGCCCGGCTGTTCTTATTTAATTGGCTGAGGGTAAGATCGGCCAATTTAATTGAGGCTCGGTGGCTAATGGTACCTAGTAATCCGAGTAGCTATGGTGAGAGGCTATGCGAGAGGGTATGAATCATAATCAACAACTAAGTTAATGACAAAGAGTTTGCTTGATGCAACATTAAGCTCCGCATCGGCCTGGTTGCTATTATACGCTGAGGGCTATATTAGCTGCGTTATTGTGAATAGCAATGGTGTCCTGTGAGGCTGATATATTTACCTATTATAACATTAGCTGTTTAGTTGTACGGTTTACATGACTTTATGCAAGTCGTTTTAGTTAATTGGATATTGCTTAAAAGTAGAACTAAAATTATTTGTGGCAATACTAAAACAAATAGCGATTTCACACTAGAAATCAATGTCAAATGGGCTTTGTCAATTTATCATTCTTTGTCCTTTAAGCCTTATATGGCCAATAAGCCAAATGTTTAGTTTGGACTATTATGTGACTCATCTCGAGCGATTTACTGTTTTGTTTCCCCACGTGGAAACCATACCAGTTGAGCCTTTAAAAATGTCTCTGAATTTTTTGTTTCCCTCTGAACAAACTGGTTATTTATTCTGATAATGAACCAATTCTTCCCTTTCAGAGGCAAGCATGGTTCATTTTCTCGTTTTCTTTCCTTAAACATAAAGCTCCCACCAGTTGCTGTTTTGTGAAATCACCGTTGTTGCGTTCAAAGATGATAGTGCCATTGTCTCCATATGACTGCAAGGCGGGCTCATTCCAGCTCAGATTAGGCCTTATGAGTTCTGGTATCTTGTGCGTTCTATACCTGCTCGGCACAGAGCCACCAGAGTCGAGCCTTAGGTGTTGTCGTAAAGATTGTCCTGTATCCTATGTGTCCATCGAGTTTAACTAGTTTCCATCTCTACACTAAGGCTGCAAGGTATAATGACCTTGCTAGCGCTTTCCTTTACCAACTTCTTTCCATCTTTATATCTGCACATGACTTGGCTCATTTACGTTCATCCCATCATTTTGAGAACGCTCTTCGGCGATCGTATAGATGCATAACTTTGACTCTGGCAAACTAGCATTTTTTACTCTAGGTCTTTCTAGCCGTAACGCTAGACCAGTCCATCTTGCCTTTAATAAACTCGTAGGCAACCGTATTACCCAAGGTTTAATGTGTATGGCTAGCCCTCAGAAGGCGGGTGGCGGTACCGGTGTTAACCTATGCGATTGCAAGTAGACCCCCCATTCGCCAGACGCACCTCAAATGCAACTGGTGGATTGGGGTCTACCTGCAAATGCATAGGCTAACGCCGGTACCGCCACCCACCTTCCAAACGTGGGACCACTACTCCCAGATATTTGTTTAAGAACATCACTGTTGCACTCTTCCTTAGAATATGTGTTAGTTATTTCCTTCCCAAACTGGAGGTTAGTCTAACAATTTCTTCAGTTAGCTGTAGCTTTGCACCAAAAGCACAATGCTATATGCGAGCAACAAAGCAAACATTGAAAAGTCTCGCCTGTTCCTAGCCTTCGCTAGATGTTCCTTCTGCACTCTGTAGCAACGTGGTTTTGAGTGCTTTTATGTAGAGAGCATAAACAAAATCGGACCATGTGGACATCCCTGGCGGAGGCCTACCCTCGTCTTTACATAATCTGAGGAGTACCCACCATGTGTCAGAATCACTCAGTGATCTGGTAGCATAGCTCGGGTCTCGGGTAGAACCACTGTGTCATGCAGCATCCTTCGTCGTCCAATAATTTGTTTGTAAAACGTTTGATGCCCAATAAGCTATTACAATTTTGCTCTAGCTACTTGGTTGCCGAAATTTTTTTCTAGTTTTGTCATCACGGTGAAAGATATGTTCCAAGGAATGCCGATGTTGTGCTCAATTTAGCTGGTAAGCATCTATTAAAATTGTCGAGAAGTTAACAACAGCAATATATATATATATATATATATATATATATATATATATATATATATATCGTTACCCTTTGCAACATATACCATACACTAGTAGCTTATTTTAAATAACAGTAGTAATAATAATAATAATATAAACAGCTTCTGTCTCTCCGTGTGCGCAGAGGTAATACCGCGTCTATAATCGGCGCCAGGGGATAAACAGCCAAATAGTATTTGCTTGACTCGAGGCCACACGTTCGAACCTCACAATATTAATATTAATAATAATAATAATATCCTTTTTTTTTTTGAACAATGGTTTATTTTATCAATATGTGCATGTATCACAATTATCAATATATTACTTATATAATATCTACAATATTGCTTATATTATTATTATTATTGCTTGAGTGTCGGTGACCACTCAACATCATCTTGGCGTTGCCTCTCTGTAATTCTAATGACACTCTCTGTCGAAGGAAAGCGGTCGATCTTGGCTCCGCTGTGGCCTCGAAGAGCTTCTAATAATAATAATAATCATAATAAACGTGTCGTACTCGCTCGACCAGCAGGCGCATCTCGCGGCGACGACTACGTGGTTGGCAAGACGCGATACTACATCCCGATTCGGCAGGCGGGTGAACTCGGCCGTCCGCTGTCGTTCCAACGGCCGATTCCCAGCCAGCTGTCGAAGTTCGACCGGTACTACAATAACGTCGGGCGACCCGCAGCGACCGGCCCCGTTTCTGTTCCATCGCGGTTCGCCGTCGCGGCCCCGGGCCCTAGCGTCGAGAGACCGCGTCGCCGGCCCGTCGTTTACTACAAGGATGGCCGACCTCTGTCGTATGACCCGTTCGAGGTGTACGCTCAACGGGCAGGTCTCGGCTACAACCCGTTTGCTGCGTAGTGTCTGCGACAACGCAGCAGTGTTGTTGAGCAGCAGGGACAAAGTGTAGGGACTAACTACTACGCCAACATTGACAATGATAACGATAATGACAACCACAACAACAAAAACAACATAGGCGGGGTGGTTGGGGGATGGGACGTTGCTGGGGGTAGCTAGCTAATATACAAAAACGACAACAACAACAACAACAGGCTACAGGCTGAACGGTATAACGGATCTGGCCTGCAGGGTGTGCAACGAGTGTGCAACAGCTGCACCAGCACCAGCAGACGAAACAACAAAAACAGCAGCAACAACAACAACAAAAACAGCAGCAACAACAACAACAAAAACAATAACAACAACCACAACAACAACAACAATAGCAATAACAGCCATTTCACCAAATAATAAGAGAGACAGTGGCTGTTCCAGCAGCATCTTGTTCGAAAACTATGTTCATATGAACGTTAAGTTTGAAGCGCATGTTCAGACTATATTCGTGTATGTAAATGCCCATCATCAGCTAGCTTTTCCAGCTCTTTCTCCGTTAAAGCTCCATCGCTTTCGGCAATGCCTCAGGAACTTGGCCACGAACTTGGTTGTCGTTGTCGTCGTTATCTCCTTTGGCTTCTGCCGCGTTATTTGCGACTTAAGTTATATTCTTCTCATGCTCATAATCAGTCATAATCAGCATCAACATTATTATAATTATCATCATCTCATCATTTGGTTGGTGTTTTCGAACGACTTAAATGGTCGATGGTGTTTTATCTGCCTGTGTCGGCGTATCTGTGGCAGCCTGATTGCACAGGACTACAGAATTCTACAGAGTCAGTAAAGAGCACACACGCATGAGCCACGCTAGTTGAACGAGAGTGCAGCAGAAACACAGGCACCACTCAGCGAGGTGTGAGGACGAGATGAGATCGTAGAAGAGACACGCAAACGTCGTATTTATAAGACATTTCTATTTAAGAAGCAGATGCACATCATGTAAAATACTGTGAAAAATAAATGTCAACCACTCAGAAGTGCTAATACCGCTATTTCTTCCGACCGGTGTGGCTTATGCTGGCTTTTTGGTCTGGCCACTGAAGTTGCGGCTAGCTACAATTGCTTCCGGCTGGATCTCGGAGTTATACAGCAAGAAACTTGTTATATATATATATATATATATATATATATATAGGAAATATTGTGATGATTTATTAATCAATTACAATACATTTGTACACGCGGCAGTGCTCGCCTAATATTTAACCGTATGTAATTTAGAATATAAGAAAACTAATTGATTTGTATATATCCTCAAAAGATTAAACATATTATAATATCTATGATTTTCATCGTTCAGTTTATTCACGATATCATTGGTAGTTACAAGTAATTTGCATGTCTTGTAATTCACTGTTACAACTAAGCAGGTAATTCACATGTTCCTGCAGTGATTGTGCGTCGATTGACGCGCATCGTGTCAAGTGGTAGCGGTTGATGTTACATTCTCCACAAAATTTGCACACACATTTCAATTTCATAACATGCATTTTTAAAACATATATAATGGTGATAACCATGCCAGGTTATCCTACACAACAAGGTCCGATTTGTTTGTAGAGCCGTTTTCCACTTATCTGTGGAGAACGCTGGTCCCTCTGTATAGTTCTGCATTACCAAATTTATATTTCTTTCTTCTCTAAACACTAGATATCGGTCCAAGGCATCTGCACTAAATGGTATTCTGTCAGATATGAGATCCTCCGTAAAGGTTCTCTCTCGACACAGTGCTAACAGTGTCGCCGATGCGTTCCTAGGTAGTCCAAGTGCACGTTGTATAAAGCAGTTCTTAACTCGGTCGATATTTTTAAGGCCTGTCAGCTTAAGGTGAGGCGCAATCACTTGTAAGCTATATCGAACTATTGATGCAATTTTTATTTTAAAAAGGTTGACGGCAATTTTTAGGTCTTTAATGATGATATATCTATGATTTTAACACTTGATTATTTTACATATATATATATATATACATGCCTCGTTAGTGATCAACATAATATCAGTCCGTTGATTGTTTGCAAACATCTTAAACATGCGGTACTGGAGATAAAACCAGTCTTAAAACGCTCTTTAACAGCTGCATGAACAAAGAAGAATCCCGAAAGGCATTGTATCGGGTAGCACGATATACAAAATGACTGGCGAGGCTATTGGTTACTTCACGTAAAGTTTTACGACAACTGCAAGCTTCTTGTATCGATAAAACAGCATCGTACCTGCCAGTTAGCTAAACAGAAACAACTTTAGAGGAGGTTTTGAAGCCCACCGAGAAACGCTTCAGGGAAAATCAGAAGACCTATGCAGCCTTTTCTGCCGGACTGTCCTAAACGCCGAAGATGATCAGAGCAAAGCACTTATTTTATGCCGATATCATATCAGTCTGGCTAAGCCCAGACCCCACTCACAGCTCTAAGAACATCACACGCAGGAACTAATACGTGATGCAAACAGAACAAGCTCACTATAAACATGATAAACAAAAACATGGCTAACCATGCAAAAACAGATGTACAGTAAAGTGGCAAAAACAAGCGTTCTATCCTTTAGTTGTGAAATACAGTAAGTAGTAGGCGACAGAAGTGTAGAGATGGGTAATGAAAACGTGTAACCGACTTGTAAGACTTCGTATAATGGACGAAGCCAATCTTGATTTTATAAACACGAATAGATCTGCAACAAAAGATTAAAAAGAAAAAAACATTGAGGCCTCAAGTATAGATCGCACAGGCCTTATAGCCGACGCTTCTAAAGCAAATGCATTCAAGGATTTATTCTTGTCGGGCTTAGTTGCTTAGAGAGATTCAATTCCCGAGAGTGTCTTCGTCGGTCTGACCTCAGGAGGCAACGGTTCATATTTAGAATTATAAAATTCTTACTGAAAGCAAACAATGATTCATTAAGTGCAGCTGCACTTCTAATTCCCTCCTACCCACATTTTATAAAAGAATGGCGCTGTGCCAAAAGAAGCACTGTTTTTCGGCAGGCAGTTGTAACTCATGTACATAAGAAGAGTTGTAAGTACAATGTAAATTAATATGGGCCAGTAGCACAATCATAAAGTGCGTGTATTACTTTTAAAAAAATGGGTAGTGGGTTGTACGATATGTGCTTTGATGTTTGGAAGGCATTTAATGGAGTAAACCATGCGTAGTCCATAAACGTAGATATTGCGTAATCCTTAAATAAACGTAGGTATGCGTAATGCACAAACGTAGATATTTAACTGTTGATAATTACTCTAAATAATGGATTACTAGTTGCCAGACCTGTAGAGAGTTTTGTACTCGCGTCAGCATTAGCTTTTTAGTAAGCCGTTCCTCAAGAATTTGGTCCACGTTTATTTTGTATATTTATGTTAAATGGCCCAGGGCCACCCAGCGTCTCGAATGCGAAGGGTGAAAAGTGGTACGCCAGGGTTAAGTTCGCATACTTTCTTCTTTATCTTTGATGTCTCGGCGCGGGAAGCGGCAGTTCCTGGGCGAGAAGCGCCGGGACCGACAAGGGAGGGGGGTCAGAGAGTCGATCACCGTCGCATCCCACACCAGGGAACGACTCTTGTAGAAAGGTATCAAAGTCAGGAGGTCGGGCCGCTTGCCATCGTCTCTAGAAAGACCAGGCGGTTTTAGGACGCAAGGGATTCCGGCCTTTCGCAACGACCTTGCAAGAATGTCATTCAGAGCGGTGTGACGTGGTCGCCGGCCCGCCGAGTGTGCGCAAGGCAGGCCGTGTCTGGCCAGGCGTCCGACAGGCTCGCCACAAGTGCATCTGTGTGGCTCTACCAAATCAGCTCCCAGCCTTAGGCCAACGCAGATCCGGGTGGATTGGTCGTCAAGGCGAGTACCCAATGAGTCAGCGGGGAATGCGTGTTGCCAGTCGCTCGCTCCTGGGCGAGTCACGGCAAGGAGGCGCGCTCTATCCTGGTCGTCACCGCGTTCTTCAAGCAACTCAGTTAGCGAAGATTCGTGTACCTTCTCGGCCCAGGCCCTCTGACAGGCAAGTCTATTCATATCAGGCGGTGAAGCTTGGAGTCCAGCCGCTATAGCGTCGCGAGTTGCCTCAAACAATGCCCAAGCCCCCGGCTGGAGCAGGCGTTGGACATGACCCGACGTAGCGTGCATCGAGGCGGCCACGGCAGGGTCTGCCAAGGAGCCGGCTGAGGGAAGACCAAGACCGCCCATGGAGGTGGGGAGAGCCGCCTGGCGCACCTCTCGTGGTCGTAAGTTCAGACCCAAAACCGTCTCGAGGGCCTCCACCACCTGGTCGTCGAATAGTTGGAGAAGCTGGTTGAATGTACCTGAACAGTCGATAGATCGTCGTGATATGTACAATGCGACACGCGGAGAACGACGAGCGGAGTAGGTAAAGCCCTTGGTGGGCTCCGACCAGAGGCAGACGTTCTTGCATCGCCCGCAATCTGTCCATCATGGGGTCGAGTAGACTCGACAGTGCAGATGGTAGGAGCGGTGCGCCAAGGAGTGTAACTTCGTGTTTAGACACGAATCTACATCCCGGTAGTAACGCAAGTAAGGCACTCAATGTGGGGTCGTCCGGGTCTGTCCCCGGCGCGAACATCTCGCATTTGGCCGTGTTTAAAACCAGGCCACTGACTGTCTCAAAGCCAAGAATTCTGCGCACTTCCTCGAGTAAGCCCTCCATCGGTCCGTCGAGTGTGCCATCGTCGAGGTACCAGGCGTTGAAAGGCACTTGTATTGAGTCGACCAGCTCATGTATACCCAGGCTGAATAAAGCCGGCCCCAAGGGGTCTCCCTGCTGTATACCCGATGCCGAGGACAACGTGTGGGCCCCAAACAACAGGACGGATGGCTCTCTGTATGTGTGATTCACTAAGTTGAAGATTTCCGGTACTGCATCACGAACTGCACGAAGTATATGATCCCTTCAAATAGTATTAAATGCATTGCGAAAATCCAACTTCAAGAGTGCCGTTCGGGGCGGGCTTGATTGGACGAAGGCTCTTGCTGCATGTACAGCTGCCTCCGTCTCGCCTGCTAAGCCAAAACCCAACTGGTGCGGGCCAAACTGCCCAATGATAAGATCTTTGGCCTCACGACAAGCTATTTTTGCAGCAATTCTCCGTATCGTGAGAGAACAGGCGATCGGGCGAATCGATAAGTTTTTTTTTTGCGGAGTGCCAATAGCTTGGCGCCAAATATAATCTCCCTGACCTCAGTCGGCAGTGTACCCCATCTCAAGACGTCCACCACTCTGGCAAGTGCTGCGGCCAGTCTCCTTGCCACCGGTCCAAGCACGGGTGCAAGAAGGTCCTTCAGATGACGCGGACGCAAAGCGTCAGGACCGGCGGACGAACTGGCCGGAAAGCTGGCAACAGGTCCCAAGACATCATCGACTGAAGAGTGACGCTGCGTCATAGAGTCAGGAGGGTCCGGAAAAACCGAGTCCGATGAAGCAGGTGGCAGCTTTTTTTTTAATTTTTTATGTTAAACTCTGAAACATTATCCCCGAATCGATATTCTATGGGCTTTATGCCTCTGGTCTAAAAGTGTACGGACAGACCTCCAACACCGCTGACGAACGACAAGTATTATAGAGTACGATTTAGGCGGTTTCATTATCATCATTACCATCAGTTGTTTTACTGATATGCTCTTTTACAGACAGTCTGCCACCATTTATGCCAAGGTCATATTTTATTTCAAAATACCTATCATTGTAGCACCTGCATCTGTAAAGTGTAACCACAAAATTATATACATACACACATACTTTTATTGCACGCGCGTTTTTTTAATTTTGCTGTATACCTATATAATACGGTAAATACCCGTCCGCTTGTAGCCACAGTTCTTAGTGAGCCGTAAAAGTGAAGCAAGGATCTGAGTCAACCCACTGGCGTTCTCCTACTCCTTGCTCATAACGAGACGAAGAGGCCCCAGCTGGTTTGCCTACACCAGCGAGCGACTAAGTGAGCACCTTGCAGAAATGCATGAGTAACTTTCAGAACTCGAAGTGCCCTACATCACCCAACAAAATGCAGAAATGCATGGGTAACATTTCAGAACTTCAAACGCCATAGCTCATTCCTAAAAAAATCGCGTGGGGACGAGTCCGCAGCCAGGCGAGCTACGAGACGGCCAGGCGAGGGCGATGTTGAAGCGATCGCCAGAGCTCTCCTCTCAACACGAACGACCTTACGTTTAACACAAGCACGCAGAGTGATTCACAAAATGCGAATAACTTCGAGTGCTAGTGTTAAGTGTTAGCTAACAAGTAATAGGCCAACTAGCTTAGACAATAGGCTAATTGGTCTATTGTTCATCACTGCCCCTCCTTTCAGGATTTTGAGTCGTATAGGCCACGGTATGACACCCCTAGTATTCCCAGTCGGTTCGGAGGCCACGCAGCCTGAGGTCGTAGCTCGTTGTAGTAGTCAAGGTTTACGCGAGGTTGAAAAGATTGGAAAAAATTACTCTCATAGAGT
>QVRM01007120.1:0-22500 GCA_003439945.1 Dermanyssus gallinae | reverse complement strand
ACTTTCTGCGGACGGATGCCGACGTCGCGCCCCCCAAGCAAAACTCACTAAGAATAAGCCGGCGGCAACCGCAACTGCCGACACCACCACCACTACGATATACGCACAGGTTTATCAGGTATCTGTCTTCTCCTGTAGATTGCTACAAACGTCTGTCGGCTATCCTAGCCCGTCGATTAGAACATTTTCTTGAGATTAACAGAAAGCTGCCGGAGCAACAACATGGCTTCAGAAGGGGCCGGTCAACAATGACAGCATGTGCTGTACTTCTAAATTCGATACAACGGGCATTTCGAACTAAAGGGGCTTATCTATTTGCTGTATTTGTAGATTTTAAAGCGGCGTTTGATACGGCCGCACGAACAATTATACTTGACAAGCTGGCTTTTTGCGGGATCTCATTGAATATATTGGAGCTCATTAAATGTATTTTACAGGAAGGACAAGTTATTATAGACGGAGGCGCTAAACACATGGCGATCTTACAGACCACTGGTGTTGCCCAAGGTGATAATCTTAGCCCCCTGCTGTTTTCGGTGCTGGTGAGAGACCTTCCTGAAGAGATACAGAGTCGGCACTCGCAGGTAGACGTCCTTATCTATGCAGACGACTTGGTGCTATATTCTCGCAGTCGATTCCATTTGCAACAATCCCTTGCGACCTTGCAGCATTACGTTCATCGAAACCAGTTGGAAATACATTTAGATAAAACAAAGGCAATGAAGTTTAGACGTGGAGGGAAATTGGCTGGAATCGACGAACTACGGTTAGGTTCAAAATCTATAGAATTTGTCTCGAACTTCTCATACCTAGGGGTTATGTTCTCGTCTCGAGGTAAGAACTTCTCGAGGCACATTGATGAACGAATTCGAAAAGGACTACAGTCCTTTCATAGTATCCGAGACCCTCATACACTATCAATGGACGCTGCCGTTCATCTCTTTAACCTGAAGATTGCGCCTACTGCTTCTTATGGTATACAGGTGATATGGCCGCATCTGACGAAGTTAAACTTTAAGGCGCTTGACCAAGGCCGCTTTTCTAAAAAAGGCGCTAAGAGTCCACCGCACTAGTCTCAACAGATTAGTCTATTTTCTGGCGTCGACTCCGCTATTTGTTGAGAATTTACAAAAAATGCACGTGTTACCGAAAACGGCAGCTTTCAACGAGTACATGTCTGAATGGGAGAATAAGATGGCAGACATTGACCCGCTCTTTTATGAAACCCAGGCAATGGCTTATATCACTCTCAACGATGCGATAGAACAGTTCCGTTGACTCGACTTTTAGAACCGTGATGAATATATGTATATGTGAATGTGTGCTTTCTCTGTACGCGCAAGATTGTAAACCAACCATCGGTTAATAAAGCTATTATGTATGTCTTCTCCTGTTTTTGCTCGGGCGCTATCTTGGCCTTCCGGTTCCTTTTCTTTCTTTCGTTAATATTATTATTATTATTTGGATTTCCCTAGTCGCCTCTTCTTCTAGCGGTTAAAATTGCCCGGAAAGGACCGATATGCGGCGATGAGTCTAACATGTCGCCAACGTAGAGAGATGGGGGGCGAAAGAAAGAGAGAAAGGAGGACCCTACCAACTTGCTGGCAAGATAGGTGGAGACAAGATACCAGTGATGCTGGGACAGATAAAACAACGGGCTGCACGCGTTAGTGTAGTAGGGTTTGAACAGCCTAGACGAAAAGCAGCCCTGGATAGGAGACATTGCTGTAATCGTGACCGTTGTGGTTCTTTTTATTGTTAACGTTGTTGTTGTTGCTATTTGTTCTTGTTGTTATTGTTGTTCCTGTTGCTATGTGTGTTGTTGTTGTTGCTATTTTTGTTGTTGTCGCTGTTGTTGTTGCTGTAGGTCGTTGTCTCTGTTGTCGTTGTTATTGTTGTTACTGTTGCTATTTTTGTTGTTGTTGTTGTTGTTGCTATTTTTTGTTGTTGCTATTGTTGTTGTTGCGTTCATTTTTGTCGATGTAGTTGCTCTTGTCTATGCGTGACAACGGGAACGGCAGCACAGCAACGCTTTGTGCTCTCTGGGTGGTTAAGTGGCCTCCAATGTCGACCGTTGCGCGAACACGGCCCGTGCCAAATTCCCTCTCAATGCGGCAGACTTATGGCTCGGCACTTTGTTTTGCCCCGACCTAGTCTTGAGCTTCTACGCTGCTGCTCTTCTTGTCGTTTTTGTCCCCTTCCGTTGTTGTAGATGTTGATGTTGTTGTTGTTGAAGGTCTGCCCAATGGCCCAACAGGAGAAAGACAGCGGACAACGGAGGGAGTTCATGGAGAGCAATGCGTCGCGCGCCACGGCTAATATAATGGCCACCGCTTGTACCGAATCATAGACTACGCCGGAGCAGGTCGTTTTGTTCTGATCACAACAGTAAGACCAATAGCCGACCGCCATTAGAGAGAGTATTAAGACCAGGAGAAGAAGATGGCACACGGGTTTGGCTCTAAGAAACGATACGGCCGGATGACGTGCAACTGGTTGAACCTTTGAATGAGTGAGCCAGCCTGTGCTATCGCCGCAGCCCGGACCTGAAATAAACTGCACTCTCACCGGTGACGTAGATTAATAGTAGTACATTATGTTGTGTGCATCATTTCCTTCAGACGGAAGCGACTGCTTGTATCTACCCGTTTTTTTGTGTGTGCGTGGATTCGCTTTTACGACGCTATTGCTACGCTACTAGTGTGTGTTTAGCTAAACTGACTCAAGCCGAAACTAGTATGTTTCTCAATGTCAAAACGTTTGAATGAACAATGTTGTGCTGTGCTAATATGCTTTTTCAGTAACCCGCTATGTCCTGTGATACATGTATACATTTTTCACCAACTTGGTATAACATAAATCATGTTAAAACAGTTATAAGCTAAATACCAAGAGCCGGTTAACTAACTAAGGCTGCTCGAAACTCGGCAAGTATCAAATTGATAATCTGTGCACTCATCCACTTAGCGTATACAGCCCTCCTACGGTGCATGCAAATTCTGGCATCTCAACAGAGCTTGTCATGAAAGCCATGAACAACATATCGCGTGATTAGAGAAGGGAGTTCCTGTAGGGGGCTCTGAGACGTCATCGACGAGCGTATTGTAGACATTGCGGGCTATTTGCCGCATCTCGTTCGCAATTCGCAGCAGCGGGTCTTCGACATATACTCGAGCGCCCAAGAGTGTGAGATCTGACGGTTGCGCGCGTTGCGGGCTAACCCAAAAACCCATTTTTTTGCCCTGGCCTAGTCGAAATATTGCAGTTGTGCGATTGTCAAAGTCAGCCTATACCAGGGTAATGCCATATGAAGCAAACCGCCAACTCTAGGGAATTTGGAATCCTTGCCAGAGCCAAAATGCGTTTGGCGATCTAAATCCCAAATGCTGTTTTCTTTTTTGAGTCAACGCTCAGGTAGTAGAATTGGCTCATCGGTGGGGGGCTTCTTTTGAGACAGCGACAGCTTTATATCCTGCAAAAGCTCCCTGCAGACTGTTATCGTCGACTTTCCTTGCGGAAGCCCGCGTCATTCTGGGGGAATCGTGCCCTTAAATTCCAGAAAGATGGAAAGCCGCTCCTACGCTGCATCAGCGCACTGGACAACAATTCCCACACGCTGCTCTTCGTTGCAATTCCTCCTTCAATAGGATGACGGACACAGAGAATCAACCTTCCGTTTTAGCATCACCTTGAGATTGCACTCGGTCCAGGTAACTGGGGTGGCGCCATTCGGTGGATACTTGTATAACAAGGTGGGCGACAAAAACATAAGAAGAAAAGTGGCCTTAGGATGTTCGTTACTGACGACGTCTGCATCAAACGCTGTTATGTTCTTAAGTCAAAATTGCAAGTTGAACCCCCTCGTGCCTGATAGAGACCTCCAAACCTAGCGCAAGCTTCTTCTCCCAGCGATTGAAAGAACCGGAAGTAATGGGAATGATGGAATCGATTGATGATCTGCCGATGGTGGTCACTTCGAGCATTGCCTCGAAGTGACCACGTAGCGCAAAAACAGCGTTTGAAGTTTCTAGTTTTTTTTTTGGGTAAACGCAAGCTTTTTGACATCTAGGTCAGAGGCAGCTGCAGTTGCTGCAGCTCTCTTAGGACAAGAAGGCATCTGGGCGGCGGCAGTTGTCATCCTGGCAACCGCTGAGATCACTGTCATAAGAGAAGCCCTCGAGCAATATCCAGGCATAACCCTAAAAGTCTGAGCCAACATCCCGAAAATAGAAGAGAATCACGACAGAATAAACCGGAAGAGCGCCGGATTCTACCGTGTCAGTTGCCGTAAGATCGTTGATTGCCCACATCTTATGCCTCATCTCTATGAATGACTCATCTCCCGTCCACATCTTAAGAACCACTTGCCCCTTGTGCTACTGGTGGAATGGCCAAATTGCCGAAAAAATTGAAGGCCGGTAAGGCACCAGGCCGTGATGGCATTCCGGTCTCGGCCACGAAAGTACCCTTTAAGGAGAACTCCTCCGGATGTGGTGTCTACTGTAGCCACACGAATACTTCGCAGCGGCTGCCTTCCCATGGCCCGCAAGAAAGCGGATCTGGTACTCATCCCGAAAGGAATTGATCCTATAGGCCAATCTGCCTGGTTAGCACGCTAGCCAAAGGCATAGAATCAATAATAGAGTCCCGCGTGCGGTGCTTTGCACAAGAGCACGGCATCCTTTCGCCGACATAATATGGGTTCCGAGAAGGCCGATCAGTCCTATCAGTCATAGCGCAGGTGGTTACCAAGGCGGAAGCCCTGCGCCAATCCCCGTCTTGGACTAGAGGCTTGCTACTGGTTGTTTTGCTAGACGTTGAAAACGCACTCAACAGCCTGTCCTCAGAGATAATCTTAGACACTCTACTCAAGAATGGAGTCCCGCCCTACCTGCGCCGGGCAATCTCGTCATACCTGAGCAAGAGGCGCATAGTCAGTGAGGGCCACGAGTTCGACATGACGGCCGGGGTTCCCCAGGGCTCGATCCTAGGACATCTTCTATGGAACCTGGCATACGATGACGTCTTACGTTTAGACGACCTTCCAGATGGCACTGAACTGCTGGCATATACGGACGACCTCGCAGTGGTGGTCCAGGCCCCCTCACCCCAGCAACTAGGACTGAGAGCCAACGACGCCCTGGCGGAGATCGCTAGCTGGATGAGGGGGGTTGACATGACACTGGCGCTGCATTAATGCGAGGGCATCCTCCTAATTGGACCAAGAAAGTGCACCTCCTTGAAACTATTTCTAGACGATCAGGAGATCAAGATTCTCAATACCGCCCGTTATCTCGGAATGTACCTAGACAGGGGACTACGGGGCACACCCCACATACGTCTTGTAGCAGAAAATGCTACTAAGGTCTTACAAAAAGTACCCGGGCAGATGCCAAACAACTATAGACGAGAGTCAAGAAGGCGCCTTATTATGTCGGTGGCTGAGTCCATAGTTTGATTTGCAGCCCGGGTGTAGCCATCAACCGCATTATCCACAGCTAGCAGGGCAACGCTACGCAGAGCCCAAAGAGTGGCTGCTTTGCGCATCACAATAGCCTATAGAACAGTTAGCACAGCGGCCGTCCTTATTCTGGCTAGTATAGTCCCCTGGAACTTAAAATCCAATGAACGACGCCGCTTGTGGAAAAACCCGGAAAAAGAGAAGCCTGAGAAAAGGAATATAACCTTCGACATTTATCAAGCCGAATGGGACTCCATTCAGGAAGGAGCTCGAGGAGGGTACCATGTAAGGACTCTTATCCCGGATATCAGGGCCATACTTGTCATACTTGTTCAGAATTGAGAAAACCACATCTCCATTCTTCAAGCACTGCCTAAGCGAAACAGAAGACACGCCTGAACATACAATTTTGTGGTGCCCGGAATGGGCCTCTCAGCGTGCGAGTCTACCTAGGGCTGACGACGGCACCTTTAGAACCATCATACACCTTATGATGAAGTCACGCGTCTGGGTCAGCATTGTTCGCACCATGGAGAACATCATGCGCGCCAAGGAGAAGACAAAATGTTACTGCATGACATCGTCTTGCAGGTCATCTTGGGATAACTCAATTTTTAAACTTCTCTCCCCCTTCGATCGTTTGAAGTTATGTCTATGCAGTTCCCGATCGGTTGCGGGGATTGGGACATGACTGGTTGATAGAGGGTTGGAGCCCCACACTACCGGCCCACACTTGCAGACAAGTTTCCTGCGGTGGTGTCCGCGTGTGCGTACCGCATTTTCCAGTTAGTCCTTAAAAAAACCCACTATAACTCTGTCCTCTGCCCGCGAAGACCCCGGCAGGTGCTTTCTAAGGGTTAAGGGTTAGGAAAACAGCACGTCTAACCTTTATAACCGAACACCGGTAAGCAGCAAAGGAACCCATGTGTATACTGACTTAAGTATGTAGTTTCTACTGCCTATTCAAAGCAGCAGAGCACATTATCACCGGTCGACAAAGATCGAAGCTAGACGACAAGGAAGCGCTGTTCGAAAACTAACAAGCTAACGTTTTTTTGAACTGGGTATTGGACACAATCAATATTCCCTGATCTCGGAACATTGTACAGCCTTAAACTCGCACAGTTTATAACGGAGGCCACGGAGGCTGCTATCAGCATTACCTACACTGCACTGGTAAAGCCTACTACACGTATACCGTACGGGCAACTCAAGAGAGACTGAAGATGTAAGGCACCGTTACGAACAACGAACGCTGTGTTATTTTCATTGTCTTAGAACGAGAGCTATTGTCTCGATACCTAAAATTAGGACAGCCTTTGAAACGGCAAGCTCCTGTAAATAACCGCCGCACAAAATGGAGCAGTTAATGACAAGCCAAAGTGATGAAGGTGAGGTAACCTCGAAAAGAGAGTACTGAGTGTGCCCACCGGCCGCAGACACGGAACAAAGTGGCGGCATGGTCTAGGGGACTAGTGCGCTAGTCATGGTTATCATCTACCGGGGTGTCGCCGGTTCGTTCCTTGATGTTGATCTAATTTTCTTTGAGTGATGCTCATTGAGAGTAGATGATAAACCATACCACTGAGAGTCAGCGGCCATGCTGCCACAAGGACTGTTGGGGAAACCCTAGATATGTCAACATGTCTGGCCCTCGGTGCATTGAAGGTATACCTCACGGTGAGTTCCAAGCCCGTAGGGAACAGAGGATGGTCTAGAATTCAAAACAACCTTCTTAAAAAAGTGTTTTTAATTCTAGACACGGAACAAAAAGAACGAATAGATTATTAGTGCATTGCGAGTCTCGCATTACCGAGGCTTAGCAACGACGCCAGATGTGCATTATGCACTTTACCAGTAAATCAATGTATAAAGCAATAAATGAGTTTTGTTTCGTTTTGAGTTTACTACTACTACGATCGACAGACGTTAATTAAGGCTTGCAGTTATGTATATTGCAGTATTAAACGGCTGGCACGGTTCCAGCTCAGGTATACAATACAACACGTGTCCTGGCACGCTGACGTGGCAGTCAACCGGCCATCGAACGTGCCTCAATGTAGACTTGCTCAGGATTGAGAAATATCACACGTCCCAGTCTAAGCACCGTCACCTTTGCACTGTGGTCTCTGTTCTGCCCAGATGAGTTAATGGTTCTATTCTATCGAGATCATCAAGACAACGGTGGTGGTGTTAACAACAACGGCGCCGACAACGACGATCAGAGGCGCCTTTGTCCTGTTCGAAGGATAGGTTAACGCGTGCGAACTGCGAGCCCGTCCAGATGAATAACCTTTGGCTAGATTGTTTTCACGCCATTGTGCGCTTCATATTCAAAGCTTTATCGACACTCGCCGCCCTGCAGAGAGGAAAAGCTCTTCCCTACATAAGGATTCTCTTATGAGAATTCTGAGAGCAAAGCCAACACCTATCAGCTCATGTTCTTTGCACTCTGCCGTAAGAGTGTTTTGATTAAAGTCGTACATCATCACCTGTTTTCATTGTCTTATGATTCACAGTCTCACACACAAGAGTATGTATGACCAATTGGGGCGACATTTTATTAGAGATAAAACGTGTAGGTCATGCAATAGTACGTGTAGGTATGTTGTTATACAATATTCAATAATATGATTGCCTGCAGAATGATTATTTTCTCTAGACGAGCTGCCATCTTGGAATATACCAAAAACGACAAAAACCATCAGTCGTATCGATGCATTTGTTGGCCTCAAATTTGCTACAGGCGACTCTCGATTGAAATAATACCGCTTGTTTGCTAGTACATTGGAGTTAAAAAAAAACTTCTGCGGCACAATTTCTGGCCCGGTGTGAGGCTGTACAATTAGCTCGCGTATACTCATACAGCTGTACACTTAATAATACCTAAAAAACAATTGCTTATATAAAATATGAGTGGGTTAGCTGTATGACATTTACTATTAAATGGTTCATCCTAGCCTAATATCGGACTGGCGCATAATTCACAATTAGTTAGGACTACAATACATTCAAAAATTAGTGAGCACAGCAGTAACACTATATACCTCAAGCGTCGTAAATGTGAGATATATGTACCTAAGTCGTTCGGCTTGCCTGTTCTTCGTAACACGACATCATAACGTTGTTTTTCGGATTTTAAAGAAGCAAGGATTTAAAGCTCTTCTGAGATCTACTGCTGCATGACGGCAAGAGTCGTCAAGTGGCTGGTTGAATCGATAAGTTAAAGACTTCGTTAGGCCACCTGAAATGTTTTGGAGGCACGTAATGGCGCGTTCATACCGCGATTTTCCTGGTCTGCCACTCTGCTGATACACTCACTACAAGGTTCGGACATGATTGATGACACAGATCTTTTTGATGGTGTCCCTCCTAACATTGCGCAATTTAGTGTTGTCGGAAGAAACGCCTCGTATTTGCATTGATGTCTTTCGACTTAAAAAGGGCGTTACCTCTTTTCGACATATCAGTCCGGAAGAACTACACGGTCCCCCTAGACAGAGCGATAGCCCTCCTGCTAACTCTTGCGAATTTCTCACCACCGGAAAACTGTTTTTTTTTGGACAAGCTAAGCGGGCTATGCCTCTAGACAAAACGTGTATTTCGAGTTTCATCAATAAAGAGCCAAGGTGTGGTTTGCGGGAAAGAAGCAAGGGCTTGGTTGTGTAAACTTCCCAGTGCACCCCTCGGTACGATATTAAATGGTACACCGCGGCGTGGTATTTATCACATTTACTCCAACCCTGTTTGCATCGGCATTCGTCTTTGTTATTATGTCTACCTCAGTAATTTTGGTTTGTTAGTTCCGCATATAAACGTCAAAGGCGCACGAAATGTTTTGCATTGTGTGTATCGTATCATTAACGGAGGAGAGAGTATCCAGGTCCAAGTTGGTAATGTTTAATTGAATCTGTTGCCGGCAGTTGTAAGAATCTCACAATGCTCTGTACTACGCCCATATGCATTGTTTTTTAGAAAATCATCATTTTTGAGTCTCTTTTGTATTACATATATATACAGTCCCTGAAAAAAAAATAGGGCCACCCATTTTTGTTACATTTCACGCATTTATTATAACATATCGTGTTAAAATCACAGTTATACATGCTCACAGAGTAACAGCGAAGACTTCTATCGACATTTAGGGTCTCGGATTACTTTGAACCACGAGATTTTCACATTTGGCACAGCTACGCCGCAAAAAAATTATAAGGCCACTAGCAAGATACCTGTTGTAACAAATTAATTAAGCAGATTAACGGCATTTGGGCTAATTTCACGGCATTTAGACTATACATAGTACTCAGTGAACTTCCCATTAAGTCAGATAACCTCAAAAGTGCGGTTTGGTATAATGTTAAACGAATTTTGGATGCCGTTTTGCAAGAGCTCGTCCCAAGCCTCGAAAATTGTTTTAATCCGTGTAAACTTTTTGTTCGAGCCAGCTCCACACATTCTGGATCATATTAAGATCAGATGAGAGTGCAGGCTAGCGAAGGAATTCAATGTGACGTTGGTCGAACCAGCCTGGCGGTGTGAATCGGGGCGTTATCGTGTGTAAAAACGAAGTCTGGCCATCCCATCAGCTTAAAATGCGCCGATTGCTCTTTTAGCAAATCCCCGTATCGTGTCGAATAAACACGACCGCCTAAAAAAACAATCGACGACTTTGTATAATATCCGACAGCAGCCCAGATCACCACTGAACCGCTACCTAAGTGACGTTTTGACAAAATTCGTTCTTCCTTGCGGACATCGTGCGAATAATAGTAAAATCGATCCAATTCATCAAAGTTAAACTTATTTCATTCGAAAAGAGCGCTCTGTGTCACTCAATGGTCCATCACATCGTATCGTGGGCACTCAGTGGTCCATGACATTTTATCGTGGGCGAAGTCAAGACGAGCTTTCATCGGTCAGCGGTCAATCGTTGTTTTTTCTTGTGCTTTTGCCAATTTGTCTTCCTAAGGAAGCTTTGCACAATTTCGCACTTTCGTTTGCACGTCGGCCGCCGCCGCAATTGCCCTTGCCGAGGGCTTAGAGTTCGACGCTTTCTTCAGAACTGCAGCTTGTTTCGTTCCGAAATAAAATTTGGACGCCCGGAACTCCTTTTTTACGGCGTATTTTTTACCTAAATGAACAAAGTTATTTACTTCTTGGGCACAACGCCCCAATTGACAGGAAATTTTGCGATTAGAGAGGCCGATGTCCTTATAAGCCTTGATATGGGCCTTTTCTTCACCCATGAGGCGCCAGCCTAAGCCTATCGTTTGAACAAAGAAAAAACTTCTGGTAGGAGGTCTGCCTTTGTTTCTGTCGGGCCGTTAAATGAGCCCAAATGTCGTTATTCCGTTTAATTCACTCGTTAATACATGCATCTTGCTAGTGACATTATCATTTTTTCGCGGTGCAGCTGTGCCAAATGTGGAAATCTCGTGGTTCAAAGTAATCCGAGACCCCAAATGTCGATAGAAGTCCTCGTTGTTACTCTGTGAGCATGTATCACTGTGATTTTTACACATTTGGTTATAATAAATGCGTGAAATGTGGCAAAAGTGGGTGGACCTATATTTTTTTCAGGGACTGTATATATATATATATATATATATATGATACTCCAAAGAGGCGTGAGCTAACATTGTGCTAATTCTCTTACAAAATGTCTCTTCACTGATTAGCCCCCAAGTTAAGCATAGGGAAACCAGCTAACGAACATCCATGTTCATTTAAATGCATGTAGTCGATAAAGCGATTAAGTTAAGCTGCTCGTTGCAGCTCACGGTGACGAGAGCTGCCGTTATCGGGCCTCCGCTTCACTGCGGCAGGACTTACGGGCAAAAAATTGAGATGGTTTAATGCTCAACGTCGCACCGAAGCGTAGGATCATCCCTGCTTGTTTGAGTCGACTTCGTTCTGGGGGCCTGCCGAGCAATCTTATTCTTCATGCATATCGTGTGTTTTTAAGTCTCTTGCTGACGTGTTTTTTGCTTGTGGTCTAGAGTGGGCCGTTTAGGAATGTTAAGTGTTCATGCAGGTACTACCGAATGGGTCGTTCAGAGATAAGCTTGGCATTGAATGGTCCTATCCATAGATGAGCTGTTCAGCAGCTTACAGCCGCTGATGCTTTAACTGGTTCAGAGAATTGCTTTAATTAATATAAATTTAAAAAAAAAACGGATAGGAATTATGGCAAGGAGACTGTTATAAACACTCTATATTACGCCAATTAAAACGTGTATATACGATAAAAATAGTACGCCGATAAAGAAAGCCACATTAATACATTTTATGAATGAAAACACCAACGTATTGTTGGGTCATTACATTTTGCTGGGCAAACGTATATATATGTATATAGAACGTATATATACGTATGTATATATATATATATATATATATATATATATATATATATATATATATATATATATATATATATATATATATACACAGTCCGCGAAGAAAAGATACAGCCACCATGTTTTGTTTTAAACTTTCGTTACGCATTTACTAACACCAATCGTGTAAAGGCTACAGTGATATATGCTCGGAGACTTCTATCGATATTTGGGGTCGCAGATTACTTTGAAACACGAGATCTCTATATTTGACACAACTACACCGTGAGCAAAATGATACAGCCACTAGCAAGATTTACGTCTTAGCGAGTGAATTAAGCGGAGTAACGACGGTTGGCCTCATTTCACGGCTCGACGGAAACCAAGGTAGACCTCCCAAAAGTTTTTCTGTGTTGAAACGGTGGGCTTATGCCGGCGCCTCACAAATAACAAAAACGCCCATGTCGAGGCTTTTATAAAAATAAATCTGGGCGTCCAAATGCAATTTCGGAACGACGCAAGTGTGCAATTCTGAAAAAAAGCGTCTCGAATTTTGCGCTTTAGGCAAAGGCAATTGCTGCGGCTGCTGGCGTGCAAACGAACGTGCTAAATGTGCAAAACTTTCTCAGAAGGTGCCTACCTTGGCTTACGAGAAAAGAAAAAAAAAGAGAAAACCACGATTGACCGCTGAGCATCAGAAAGCACGTATCGACTTTGTCTAGGATACGATGGACCATGGACCACTAAGTGGCACCAAGTGCGCTTTTCGAATGAAAAAAGGTTCAACTTTGATAAACCTGATGGATTCGGAGATGATTTGGGCCGCTGTCCGGTATTATACAAAGTCGTCGATTGTGTATTTAGACGGTCGTGTTAACTCGACACGCTGTAGGGATCTACTAGATGAGTAATCGGCGCATTTTGAGCTGATAAAAGGGCCCGACCTCGTTTTTCAACACGATAACGCCTCGATTCACACCGCCAGACTGATCGAAAGCTGGTTTGAAGAATATCACATTAAGGTCCTACGCTAATCTGCAGTCTCACTTGATATTAATATCATCAAGAATGTGTGCGGCTGGCTTGCTCGAAAGGTTTACACCGACGAAAAATAATTTTCCAACCAGGTAGAACTAAAAGAAGCAATTCTGAAGGCTTGAGGCGAGCTCTTGCAGGACGTCATCCGAAACTTCTTCAACACTATAACAAACCATATTTTTGAGGTTAAATGATCTAACGGGAAGTTTACTAAGTACTAAGTATAGCTGGGTGTACTCGTTGTGTCTGCCTTTGTTCTCGTCGAGCCGTGAAATAAACCCAAACACCGTTATTCCGCTCAATTTACTCGCTAAGACATGCAAATCGCTAGTGGCTGTGTCTTTCTTTCGCGGTGTACCTGTATCAAATGTGGAGATCTCGTGTTTCAAAGTACTCCGAGACCCCAAATGTCGATGGAAGTCTCCGCTGTTACTTTATGAGCATGTATCACTGTAGTATCACTATGCAAAATCTACGTTTGCGAAAGAACCAGTCAACACACGAAGAAACAGTCGGGTGTCATTCAGATTATACAGAACTTTCCGTCGAACATGCCAGTCGATCATACTGGTTCCTTTATGTGTTGATTCTCCCGCAAACGTAGATTTTGCACAACTATGTAGAAGAAACAAGGCAGAGTAGATCGTTTTTTATTTTATCTTTACTCATAAACAAGACGTTTCTGTCCCTTCCTTCCATTAGGAGAAAATGTCTTCTTGCCGAGTGCTACCAAACCTTTAAATAAGTGCATACGGTTATAGAAGACCCTATATATATATATATATATATATATATATATATATATATATATATATATATATATATATATATATATATATAGGGTCTTCTTCTTCTATATTAATATTTTTATTCACAAATTATTTAAATGTGTTTGTTTATTATCAGAATGCTATTTTACGCCTATATACGCATCTTCTTTGACGTGCATATAGTTGTACCTATAATAGTCGCGCTATATTATAATTGATTACATTAGAAAAACAATTAAATAATACAAATAATGTTGGGTGCGGATGGTAATGCACCATCTCTTTCATTAAGACGTCTGTGCTCAGCGTTTTTTCGCTAAATTTGGTCGATTATAGTCCACTCCAGCATACGCCTTGTCTAAAGTGCAAGCCATGAAAACCAATTAAAGAGTGGCCGATGCAGCTCTTGAACCGATGACTTCTGAATGCGAGGCAATGACTTTGCCACTAACCTACATTGCTCCGTAAAGTTTAAGTAATATATGTCAGAAAATTACCTATACCATAATGACAAAACAAATGTATGCTTAAACTGTTCAATTGAAATATAATTCAACTGCCCCTCCGCCCCTGCATTATCTTATACAGGCATTATGTGATTCAGCATCTAATCGACTCGTTGATGAATTCCTATGGGATATTCTCCCACTTCTTGCGCAGAGCATTCATAAGCTCCTGAAGTGTTGCTGGAACTGGATTTCTAGCTTTAACTTGTCGCTTTAGCATCTTTCACATTTGTTTGATAGGGACTAAGGTCGGTAGATGGCATGGTGGCCACCGTATAAAGGAATATAGAGCAGCTCCTGCGAAATACCCCCACAAGTGCAACGGAGTAGACGCCAAGCATTGCAGTGTATGAAGATGAAGTTATCACGACAACTATGACTATTCCCCTCAACGTACTACTGTTGGGCGCGCAGTCATTTCTCTCCCATACGAATAGAGGCCTGCTGGGTAGATTGTCCCAAATCGTAATTAATCCGTCGCCGTAACTGGCACGCTCGGCGACGCAAGGTTGCGCATACCGGTCTTCTGGTCGTCGGAGGAGAGAGACTATTTCCCGTCTATCATTACCGTCGAGAGGCATTCTGGTCTCCTCATCCAAGAGCAGAACGACCGGTCGCTGGTCAACGGTTTATATTTTTCGAGATTGCGCTCACTCGTGAACGTATTATATGTAGTAGGCCTGCAGAACCTAACATGCACGTTCTTTTCTTCAGCATGCCTTTGTAATGGCATGCTGTAGTACGCGAATTTGCCACGACTCCAGAAAGCTGGCTTGACTGGACCGCCAAGTAAGTCGGCGATTTTGCAAAATACTCATTTTATGAAAGTGGTCGTGCTAATTAATGGTCGTTATGAGAGTCAGTAGTCCCGCTTTTCGACGTGGAGCTCGAAGCCTGCCGCTCGAATCCTCGAGCGCTCTGACACAAGCTGCTTGTGAGCTGGTGTAGACTGTGTAAACTGTAGTTGCTAGGTTCACATTCAGTTGACGAGCTACAGAGCCTTAACTGTGCTGCCAAGCTTAAGCCGCTCGAAGCGACGATCTGTGCGGTCCTTTCTATAGTGGTTTTCATTAGCCAGATGCTTCTGTTGACTCTCTCTCTCTCTCTCTCTCTCTCTCTGTCTGAGCAGTGTCACTGGGTGACAGAAAAGAAATATTTTATTAGACACTTGGTCATGTGTTTGATGTGCGAATAAAACGAAAGCGACTAAGGCAAGCTGTCATATATGCAACAGCTTTTCCAACTCGCCGCTACCTTACAAGGTTGAAGTTTTGTTCGAAAATGTATATATAAGCATGAAAAATCTCTGAAACTACCAATTGATAAATGCGCTCTGTATTTATTCGCGTCATTCTCGAATGTATGTCTAGTCAAATCAAGTCAAGTCAAAAGCACTTTTATTCAAGGGCCATATATGCCTAAGTATATATTGTTTTTAACAAAAAAATTAACCTCTGACTAAAATTAGAACATACATCAGGTCTGTCGACTTCGCAGACTTCGTGGAACTCCCCACAAGAATGCGTTGTTTATCTTCACTGAGCGCGCAACTTCCAGTGATCTAACATTCACACCACTTCGCAGTCCATTATTTATATGTTTAAACATGGTCTGGTCAGTCCCGAAACAACAATTTTTTTATACAGCCATAGATCATCTCGTTCGTGTAACGTACGTATTGGCACAACAGATACGCTGAGATCACGAGGAATATGTATTACATCTTTTCGATATGCGTCTGATAAATTTGGCCTGAACCCTCTCAATGGCATTTATAGCTTTTGCCATATAAGGAGCCCAAACCTGGCTGCAGTAGAGGAATTTGGGTAAGACCAGACTTCTGTACAAAGTCACATAGAAATCAAGATTTTTTAAAATGAAGCATGTAAATATGGTATTACATAGTTGTGAAGCAGAAGTGACGGTGGCAGTTATATGTCACGAGAAGTCTAATTTGGGGGTTGCAACCACACCAAGATCTAGTAGCTTAGTTAGATGTAGGGCTGAAATGACATGAGATATAGCAAGGTGAAATAGCAATTCGCAATTCAGTTAGAGGCGAGAGATCATTGAAGACCATAGTATGAAGCAAACGCGCACTATATTTCTGCCAGCCCCATTGTTAAAGTAATTGCACAATAATAATTAATGAATAATGAATGCCTCTAATGCTAAGCGTGGAGAATCGAAGACAAGCGAGTAGACACATAACAACAATAAATGTAGAAAAGTAGACATAGCTACATCATATGTAGAGAAGCAGATATAACTACAACATATGTAAAGAAGTAGACATGATTACAACATATGTAAAGAAGTAGGAATAACTACAATATATAGAAGCTCTTGAAAGCTCTTAGCTTGGATATCTCATTGGGAAGCGGCAGGAAAGCTTACTGGCTCAACATCACTGTCTTCCATACTGACTGGCCATTAACGGAGTTCTCTCAACGAGCCAGCTTTGGTTAGCTAGCTGGAGGAACCACAACGTGAGCGGCGGACCGTAGACCGTTGAAGAGGCGGCCATAAGCCGCAGTAGATCTCGGTCGGTGTGGCGAGTGGTTAGGTAGGTTAGGCAGCAGGAAAAGGCAAACCCGGGGTGAGCGGGTGGGGAGGGGAATGGCTGGCTGACTGGGGATGGACGAAGCAACCCACACAGACAAGATGAATCCTGTTCGAGGCTGCCCGAACGAAACGACCCCGCGAGGGGAGTCGAGCTTCGAGCCGTGAAGATGAAATATTCATTCACTCATTCATTGTTCCTTCGTTCAGTTGACCAACAGTTGTACCGAAAGGACGCCAGAAGTCGTGGTTGGCCGGAGGGATGATGACAGCAGCAGCAGCAACAACAACAACAACAACAACAACAACAACAACAACAACAACAACAACAACAACACCGGATGACAGAACCGAGGCGGTAGACCACGATGGTGGTCATCAGCGACGATACGCACACATACCACACTCACCTCCTCCTCCGGGCCCCCTCTCTCTCTCTCTCGTTCTACGCTGGCTGAGTACGAAAGCGGCCTTTCGGTCGTTAGGTAGAGGCGAGCCACCTTGGTTGGTCACGAGACCTTACTACATCGATCACTAGTGCTACTACTACTGCTACTACTACTACGATTACTATCACCCATACTAGTACTAATAGTTAGATAGAAGGATAGAGAGAAGGATAGATACAAAGATAGATAGATAGATATAGGGTTAGAGGGATAGAGAAATAAAGAAAGCCATGCGTTGTTATGTAAGTGCGTTCGTTGACGCGGCACCGCCACCCGCCGAAACAAGAGCACCAGCCAGAGTGTGGCTGCAGCGGGAAGGTTAGTGTTAGCAGTAGGAATGGCACTCCAAGCGTCGTTAGTTAGTTAGTTAGAGCCATGATGCAGGTCGCGCACTAACGCGACGCTTTGACCGCTCGCGTGCCCACCAGCCAGCCAGGTAGGTTCAGAGGAGCAGAACGTCCCTGTGCAGGAACCACGCTCGACCGCACAGAGAACAGTGCTAGTTACAGCGAGCAGCTAGCTCGTTCAGCTCGGCAGCAACAACAACAACAATAACAACAACAACAACAAAACCATGATGCAAAGTTGATTTAACGCAGTGAAGTTCTCGTAGCTCTGTCAGAGACGCGTAAAGCCCGAAGATCCATTTTCGGGCACCTTTTTTTGAGCACCACCGAATGATGCTGCTCAAAAGGCCACTTGATTACCGTGACAGGTTTATTTGGTTAGAGCAGGCCCAATAGAGATGGAACTGATGTTACCGCCGATGATGACAAGATGCTGCAGCTAGAGCCATTCATAAATCTTAGATAGAGTTACGGACCTTTATTCGTGTGTGCTGTGTTCTCCATTGCGATACCGAAATTTAGAAAAATGTAGTTTTAGTTGTCAGTTGATAAACGCTACCCGTTCGTCTAATCAGTAGTGAGGCCTTTCGTACTTAAGACTGTTCCGAGGCTGATGTATGATCTTAACAAGGTTTATGGAACCACCTCACGCTGGTGAACATAAGTCAGCTTTAGAGGTGTTTTTTGTTATTTGTATATGAAGCAAGCGCTTTGTTTATCAATGCCAGCAAGAAGCCGCTTTGTGTATCTCATGTTAGGCTGTCCACCAGCTTTTGAAAGTATCCAGCAAGGGCTGAAGGTGTTGCGTACAGTACCTTACAAATGTTTTATTTCGAAAAGAAGAGCTAAAGTCAAGCGGAGGTCGGCGGGTTCGGACGTATTCAGTGCACTTTTGGTCTAGTCCCGCATGTGACAGTCGCCACTTATACACCAGGTACATCGTGCACGGTTCTTACTACGTTTCAATCGCCGCTCTTCACAAGGAATACGAGGTCTGCCCCTGCCAGGTCTGCCTATGCCATGTGGTAAAATGCGCAGCACTAGAGCATAAATCGTTGCACTACTTCTGTCGCCAGAATCGTGGTAAAGATAAATAATTATAAAAACAACCATATGAAGTGTAAACTTTATATTGGACTTGAGTTAAATAAACAAGTACTATATATGCTAATGAATCAAAAACGTTTGAAAACGTAATGAAAATTAAATTGAATAAGTACTATATATGCTAGGTGAATCAAAAAGTTTTTTGTTTACATGAAATACAAGCAAGATACGGACACAGACCGCGTAATTTTTATTGCTTAGTATAGTCCTCGCGAAGTTCAACACATCTAAGCCAACAATCCTCAATAGCCTCCATACCACGAGCAAAATATTCTGAATCGCCACATACAAAATACTCGTCTATGGCAAATATCACAACATTGTTGCTCTAAGATCTCTTTTAGGAGAGATACCTTTGGAGGTTTTTAAACAGATCCAAATAGTCGCATGGGGTCAATTCCAAAGAATGTGTGGAATGCTCGATTATTTGAAATTTAATTCTTGAATTCCTGAATTTTGCGTAATTTGGTCGTGACAAAAATACGTGTGAGCGTGCGCATTGTCGTAGTGAAACAGCACAGTCCTCGTCTGCATCGCGGACTGTACTGCTATGATGCGTTCCTTCAGCCGGTCCATAAGTATTACGTAGTACTCAAGGTAGCTATCGCTCTTTCTGCAGAAAGAGAGTCAACTATTTGAAGGATTTTCGCACCCCAGAAAACGGCCCTCAAGACCTTCGACTCCGAGTTGAAATGTGCCTCTTTAACCTGGCGCCAAAAGGCCTAAACATATCGTGACGTATATTTAATGTACTGCACCATAGATAGTGGTGCAGATAGTGAATGAATTCACCATAGATAATGCCCATCTCCGATTGTTCATTGTCACGAGTCTATAGACTTCTTGCACAGCTTTCTCATCCGAAACTGTTTTCGACCGTTCAGAGCGTGGTGCACCTTTGGTGCTAACGCTACTTGTTGCAAATGAAGCCACCCATTTGGTAACGCCGGTGCATTAGTTCGGCAAAAGCTGCACTTACTGTAGCTTAGATTCCCATTGCAGTTAGGCGTTCAAAAATGTTTAATCACAGCACACTTGTCGTTCTGCTTCATTGTCACTGGTGTAGAATCTAACGCGACCGGTATTTGATTGCCACGTTTTGTCACGTTACTCATTTACACGTTGAATTGAAATTTACCCCTTCAGTCCTAGAGTGCCTGGGACTACTACTCACTGATAGGTAATGGCTTAGGAAGAGCTTGGGTCCTTATAAGTGTTCTGCTGATGGAAATTGACCTTATTTGTGACTGTGTTACCATTGTGGGCAAATGCACCTTGAATTTTACAATAGCCGCCTTTTGACTTTTGCTAATTTTGTTAATTTTGTCAGATACTGCTCTGCTGCATTTGAGACACAACAGAATTGCAGCTACGATTGATTCCATAGTTGTTATGTTTTACGTTAAAGCTTTCACGTCCAGAATCGTCAAATTTTGCCAAGACGTTTCCACACCTCCTTCCATTGGCAAAAATTATTTTCTTGCCGAGTTCTACCAAACCTCAAAATATGTGATTTTGTGATCAAACAACCCTTTATGTATGTAAGACTATATAAACAATATGTACTTCCGATGTTGGTATATGCCTCACCTGTGTGGAATCTAGGTTATTCTCGTGATGAAAAGATACTGGCCGGTATTCATAAAAAGTTTGTTAAGCGTGTTGCATATCGTTGTAACATTAGCGAAAACGATGTTAATTGCGACACTATTGTTGAAATGTTAGTTAAAATTGACATACGCGCGTTTACTCGCATATGTAAACGGCCCGAGCAAGCAGTGAGATTTTTTAACATGAATACTACAAACACTCGCTCGAGAATCAATATCCAGGCCAAAATTATTGCCAGGAAAGCCATCGTTATCAAAAAAATGTTTGCATGGCGCTTAGTCTATAAGCTTAACCATGTACAATCCGCCGCCTGAAGGCCGATTTGCGATAACCTTCTTCTGTGAGCTCAATAAAGCCCCCCTGCTAAAGGGTGTGGTGAATATATATATGTACCTAACAATCTCATACACCGTATGCAAGTACATATGCCTTCGCTTTCGATATGGTTCTCGATAAGCCCTCGTTACTTGGCAACTACGTAACGCAGCACCATCATCTTTGATACGAAAATTGTGGGCAATCAATTTGCTATTGCCAGGGAGTAGTCTTTTGGACGTACATTTTTGGAAGCAATGGCAACATTTTACGATTTTGCACGTAACGTTGCGTTAACGTAAGACATAACAACATATCGACTTTTATGACTTTCCTTAACCTGGCTATTCGCTTTCTTTTTTGACTGGTTCTCCCGCAAACGTAGATTTTGCACAACTATGAAGAAGAACAAGGGCAGAATAACTACTTTTCCTTTCTCCTAAACAAGACGTCCACCCCTCCCCTCCATTGGGGAAAATTAGTTTCTTGCTGAGTTCTACTAAACCATAAAATAAGTACATATTGTTCTGATATATATATATATATATATATATATATCTAGCAGTGGGAAAGAAGGTGGCACAAGGGCACTTCAGAGGGCGGAAGCAATTTTGAAGGACACAAAATCAAGTCAATGTTCCTTTCTTTTAATATGTATCAGAATTTTACGATACGCCCTCGTTATATATATATATATATATATATATATATATACATGTATATATATATATAGTATATATATATATAATATATATCTATATATAGAAAGAGAGAGAGAGAGGAAGTGCCATTTTTAATTGCCCGTACAAAAGAGAGATCACAAATACTTTTGAGGCTACCACGTTTACCTGCCGAATAGATCGCCGATCCACCGATTATCCAGACAACGTAAAATCGAGTGTTTTACTGTGAGAAGTGGAGACTATTAGTTGCTATAGTTACCTTCTCTGGTGTTATCCTCTCAGAGCGAACGTGAACTCACAGGCTCTCTAGCCTAGATACGTGTATATATATATATATATATAATCTATATATATATATATATATATAGAACCCGTGTCTTTGTTGCCACAATCAGCATACTATAATATGCTTTAGTATTGCATACTCCTACTGGGAATACCGCTGACGGGCACTGCTGACACCGTTTAGGATGGCGGAAATCGTTTCGCTAGCTCAGCACGCAAGATGGTGATGAGTTTGGTGGCGGCGGCGGCGGTGATGGCCTGTGTATGATCGAGCGGCGGCATCAGTAGGGCCAGTAGAAGTCGAAACAGGCTACAGACAGAGACGAACGCTGTTCGGCCGGGAACTGGTCTCCTGTCACTCACTGCCGGCCAATGATCGTGCATTGGCCGCGACCTGATGACGCCGACAGAAAACGAGCACAATTATAGAATGAAGAACCAGCAACAGCAGCTGCTGTTGCTGCAAAAAAGAACAAGAAAGCAAAAAGAAAACAACGAACAACAACAACAGCAACAAACCCCGCAACAACAACAGCAACAACAACAACGATACCAGCAGTGTGAGCAGCAACTATAACAACGTCGAAGCAATATACAACATAAGGGTTTCACGCAGGAAAACAGTGTAATTTCCAGAACGATTTAACACTTCTGAGACCAAACGCGCCGAAGCCCGTTCGGCTAACCGGTTGGAGACGGTAATGACATCTACCTCGAAATCTTGATCATATTTACAAGTTAGCGTATCTGCAGTATTTTCGGATTCCGATTGCTAATTGACAGAGCAATGATTCGGGTTTTCACGACGCGATGAACTCTTGTATTTTTGTGGTTTGCCTTCCGCAATCCGAGTGCAAAAAATACGTATAAAGTTGAATTTAGCATAAGACATACGCCGGCAATGGGCTACTCGACAAGCAAATCAATAGCTGCGGGTTGATTGTGGAAGCTATACGTATGCAGTCAGCTTCCCCCTATGTAATATATATATATATTATTTCGGAAAATTCCTGTTCTATCGATTAGTA
>QVRM01007119.1:0-142176 GCA_003439945.1 Dermanyssus gallinae | reverse complement strand
TTGTTCTCGTGTTAGCGAAAAACATAACTTCATGCAAATGAACCTTCACACATCACAAACTGTATTACAAATTGTTATCTCAACGAAGATATAGAATGCACTTTTGTGCCAGCAGGACAGCATTTTTTTCAGTACGTTTAAAATCGGCTATGATGACGAAAAGGGTGTAATGTTCGCGACTTTACTTCGCCAAGATTTTTCGTGAATTTTTAGCGCGATCATTACCAACGTGCCACACATTGCTTTGGTATTTTTCCGCGATATCTGGATTGGTGCTGGTCCTTCGCCTGCTGAAATAATGAGGCGGCTGAACATAGCCTTCAGTAAAAAAAGGAAAACGTATTAGAAACGACGCTTGACTTGTAGCTGTAGGCTGGAAACTTCCGCTGTGGCGAGTACGAAAACATCGTCCGGATCATAGACGAATACTCGTTTCCGCATATTACTTAAATACTGGTTGTAAAAATAGTAATGGAAAAAAATGTGTAATGTAATAATTGATATCCTAACCTGCTGCACACGTATTCTCGATAGGACTACCTCGGCTAATTTAACCACTTAAGGTTTTTTACTGATATTTCCGCCCGTGAATATCTAGCTAGGATTGCTGACGTGCTACAAGACGACAGTACTTTCGAGCTGCTCGGAGCTTCGACTCTGGCAAGTTGCAAAGCGCATATATCATGGTGGATTGTGTCTATGCGGCCATTTCACTAAAGACCGTGTGAGTGCTCTCCACTAGTAGGATCGAATATAATAAGTGTGCGAGTCAAATAAACAACAAACAATATGAGGAATGGTTTTTGACGACCTGCACGTGCGGTCGTCGAGGTATGCCTGGTCGAGGTGCCGCCTGTGAGCCATTCGCCAAACTCGTGGTGGAAAACGCCAATTTGCCCATCAAATTTTGAAGGAAAAGTGCTTGGTCTTTTATCCAGGCTCTACACAGATAGGAGTTTTGCAAATATTGTTTTACAAATTTTAGCCGGTTGAACTTGATATTCGCAGATACTGTGACCACGAGCGAAGACTGCTGCTCGTATGCGGTAATGTCTCCTAAATGAGGAGCACGCTTTGAAGAAACTAAACATTCTATTATCATTATGTTTAAAACATCTCGTAACGTTGGGGATATCCGGCCACTAATAATTCTTAGAAATTGCGTCTCAGGTGCTTATACCCGATTAATACGATCTTGCGAGAAAGTTTGGTGATATGAGGGAGTTGATTACGCATTTACCAGCATCTCTGCCTGTATGTATCTCCCAGTTTGCACACAATAATGCACTGGGTCTGTGTATAAATTGCTCAGTGTTCCGAGCAGCAGTATGGCTGATGGTCATATATCATGTGCGCAAATATGTATTCATAGAGATGGCTTACAGTTGGTTTGTTTCGCCTGAGCTGCCCGAGGTTAGAGCAAATCGACACCCGGGGGTTATATCGGCTCTTATACACTGCTTTATATGCTGCACGTGTGTGAATATACCAGAATAATGTCCATTGTAACAGTACGATGTCTTTTCTTCTTTCAGAAATCTGCAAGCAGATTCTTTTCATTTAGTTATTTTGCACGCGTCCGACCGTCCGCACGCCCGCCTGGCCCTCCTCCCCCCCTTATACCGCCCATCTAGTTCCCCCAGTGGGGTTACTTGTCGCCTCGTGAGGCAAGGTGGAGAAGTTGGCAGTGGCGGCGACGCCGTAATTTACTCGAATGTTGAAATTAGCATAGAGGCTGTTGCTATGACTGCTGCTACCACTGGGGGTACTGCCGCAGCGGGACCCTTGTCGTCGGGTCGGGTCCTTTGACTCCGAAGACGATGGATATTAAAAATCTGACAATCTCATACTCAGCCAAAGTAGCAAGACATGGAGGGCCATGGCCGCGATCCGCCATCGTTGTCGGAGCGCACAGACAGCATTTGCATGATAATCGTCATCTCTAGCCCAGGGCCAGCAAGTATAAATGGGACGGCGAAGACAACAATGACAACGCCGGCTCCGATGACTACTATGACCCCCGACCAAAGCGACAATGGCGTCGGCGGGGCGAGATTCCATTTTAGCTTTTCAGCTCTAGTTCGGTGAACTGCTTGCTGTTCGTGGTGGACAGAAACTATTACGACGGGCTTTAAGGCGAGTCTGGGCTGGTGGGGGAATGGATTCGGTGGGGTTAGTGTGGGGTTTGGTGATGGGCTAGGGCTGGGCTTAATAGTGGGGTTAGCGGGTCGAGGTTGGTGGGCTTGGGCTTGGTGCGAGGTTGGTGGGGGTTGACGATAATAGGATGAAGGTTTGTGAGCTTGGTGGTACTGTTGAGGTTCGTGCGGTTTAGCATGATGGGGTTTGGCTTTTTGGGGTTCGACTTGGTGGGATTGAGCTTGGTGGACCTAAGCTTTTGAGATCAGCTCAACTATCACGATATCATCATGATCAACGTCATTATCTTCGCTGTCACCAACCGTCTCGACACATGTCAGAGGGCCTTTTTTGACGATATGTTATTGCTCATAAGCATATGTATCATTTTATTATATATATATATATATATATATATATATATATATATATATATATATATATATATATATATCATGCAATAGATAAATGGCAACATTAACAAAGGAATTAGAAAAGAGCCTAGCGCCGCGTAAACAACATAGGAGCTTTGGTATTCTTTGGAGCTTCTCAGTCAACGTCATCTATGACAGGTAATCGTAGGAAGAGAGTCTGGAAGAGAAAGAGAGAAAGAATGATAGATCGGACAAAGAGATTCTCCAAGAGTCTACTCTAGCGCAGTCACGTCCAGGTATCGTAGAACAGCAGAGCTCGTTACCCTCTCCACAATTATGGCGCCACCTACGAAACCACTACTTTGACTACAACGACCACCCGCACCACTATTTGGAATTATGGTATTCAGTACACCGTTATGCAGCCGATAACGACATACATTTAGATTCGATCTGGAATGTTGCTTTTGCTGATCATATTATTAAGGTAAACCTAGCATATTAAGGTAAAAGCAGTACGCCAATACCCAGCCGACAATTCATTGGTGTACCATACCGTACCAAGTAGGAGCGTACGTGCATATTTCCGAGTGCAAAAAACTACTCGAAAATAAAACCAAAAACCAAGTTAGGGCTTGCAGATGTCTCTAATGTCCTGCATGATGCGTTAACCACTTGTGTGCTGCAGGTGTGCTCACCCGTAGAAAACACCCGTAGGTCACATCTTGCACAGTTATGTGCGAAGCAGACTGATTCCCCCAGACACAGGCCGGAGACGATTCGTAGTGTGGTATGATCCAGCATCGTCCCCAGCTGCGGTGAGGGAATGGCCTGAAGCCACTTTCCGCTCATCGGATCGATCGCGGCTCTTATTCGCGCCTGTTCTTTAACGCTGCTCGCCTGGGTCATTAACCGCTCCTGAATGGACTTAACTACTTGCAAGTCCAAATTCGATTGTGTAATGCGTTCGGGCAATGCACTCCACTCTTCTGCATAGTAGCGGCAAGCTTGTTCCATTTGGGCGCTGAAGCTGGTATAGGCGTCAGGTGGTGTGATCCCTGACACTAAAGTCTCGGTATTTTTAGAGACCCGACGTAAGCAGACAAAGCAACTTGCGAAGCTATGCGAATCCCCATTCTCCCTGCGGACGTTGGGAGCGACGTTTGTAACCACGAGTTCTGCCTAAGTTGAACGTTTAAGATACCCTGAAGGGTACTTCGCAAGTGACAAACTCACGCGAAGCAGATAGAGGGCTGGGTGAGCGTCCAAGAGTCGCAGTCTAGAGCATCAGCGAACAAGGTCAGAGCTCTTTTTAGTTAAAGATAAGCCACTAGATTCGTCTAGAATTGGCGCCTCTAGAAATTCCAATTCATGGTCGGGAATTAACCTCGCAGCTGGCAGAAGATTGCGCATCGTTTGAAGCATGGAGCCGAGATAAGAGTCCTTTTGAAAGGGGAATAAAATTTCGCACTTGGCGTCGTTCAGCTTGAGTCCTGGGACCGCCTCGAACTTTTTACCCGGGCAATGTCTCTCTGGGCCTCCAGGGAGTCTCCGGCGATAGTGCCGTTGTCCAGAAACCAAACCAGGCGCCGTAGAAGACAGGGAGCACGAAATCAGGCAGCTTTCCATTAATAGCAAGATTTGCGAAGCGTACTAGACTTAGGAGCTGTCTGTTCTCCTCGCCGTCTCTGCCGATAAGGTCCTTCAGATGACGCGGCCTTAGACCATCGGGGCCGCCGCCTGAGCTGTTGGGAAAGCTCCGGATGGCGTTGATGACATCTATTGCAGACACGGTAATCTCATGGGTCTCTCCGGCAGACACAGGAGACGGAGAAAATGGTAGATTAGGTGGACTAGGCGGATGTTTGCCCAGGAGCGCCAGTCTCGTTTCGGCAGAGAGCGGCGCTACCGTATCGGTGGATAAAAGGACCCTTGCTGCAGAGGAAACGTCGCCGAGAGCAAGTTCCCCTTGCACTACACGAATCATCGTAGAGTTGTTGCGCGACGAACTTTCTCGTCGACTAAGTAATGCTGAACCATATGGCTTTGTTTGAGGGCCGTTTCCCGCCCGGAATCGGTTAAGATTTTCGCGAAGTACTGATGTAAGCGTTTGGCCGCGTTCCTTCTGGGATGGTATGCAGAATACTGCAGTTGGGAATTGCAGTAGTCTTTTATACGCGTCTCTGTTGAGCAGACCTCATTGATCAGAGTTGAAAGCTCCAAAGACGATTTCTGTCTTGAATACCCCGGGGTAAACAGGAAATCATCTTAGATGCGCTCTTGAGTTTTGACGTTTCGAGGATAACGTCCTGCAGTGAGACCTGTGCCGGTGTACTTGTAACAGAACTTGCATGAAGTGCGTCTCTCGTGAACAGACTCAGACCATTGCTTTCCAGACTGCTGACAGAGTAACGGCCCACCTGCGGATGTCTTGTTGCGACATCATTGCGAGGCCGGAGGAGACTTCGGAGCGATGTCGCACGCGACAACAGAGGAGGTGGCCTCCCACTTGTTGGCTACGTCTACTTACACGTATTGTTTTCCCTTTCATGTTTGGTTATTGGTAGGGGACCGGTTTTGTTATTAGTAGCGCTAAGAGTTAGATCAGTGTACATCTTGCTCGAGTACTTGTTCTACCTTTATTCGGTTCACTGACAGGAGCGAGGCTGGCTCTATGTCTAGCTGCAATTTTCTCTAGCATGTCGTGCGCCACTCTGCTTCTATTACATTTTATTTGAATGGCATTGATCTCTACTTTAACTGGTTAGTAAGGGTTTGTCCATCCGTGTCTTGAAACCGAGCGGTTCCTTGCATACCCTGTTGCGTCTGTGCCTTTAAGTGTGTCTTCCTAAGTTGCCTTATTCAGCAAATATACGTAAGTATCTTAAAAGGTTTTTCAAATTTTCCGCGTAGTGGAAAAAAGTTGGAAAAAATCGTTTTTTAACTCATGTTTCACCCAAAGATATTCGCTGATCTTTAAGGTCAAACTTGAGTCAGTTCTTTCCAAAAATATATTTCCAGCGAGGCGAAACAGTGTTTTAACGAGCTTCGATCAATTATCTGGCTCAACTATCTGCCCTATCTCTAGGGTGTGTGCATAGATGGAATTGCATACAGAAAAAGTCTAACTGGACATTCCTATCGGTACGACAAGGACCAATCCTCTTTGTCCTCGAGATGCATCACAGGTAGTAACAAGACTTATCACATCATTATGGAGTAAATTTTTTAAAGCTTGCAGTGGTCAGACGTTGGAGTAGCTTCACACACAGAAGTAAAGCATCAACAATTGGCTGGCAAGGCAGTGGTCGCTATATTCCTCTACAGGACTGAACTTGTGGCAATGGCTACACTGGACGAAGGTGGTAATGCGATTGTTATACTACAGAATGCCCACCAGAAGTGCTCATTGCTCTTACTGGGAAGGGCTCACTTCATTGTCTCCTATGCGATAATTTCTTCGCCACAACAACAAACTGAAAACACTGAAGCTATTCTTGCCACATATGAAGTCTCGATGGTGAAGCAACAATTTATTCACTTATTATTGGCACCGCGCAATTTTGCTTCTATTTTTAATAAAAAAATGAAACGAAGAAGTTTCGATATCGTATATCTGTGTATCTGTATTATATCGTAAACAATTTAAAGACTTTTCAAGTTCCCCCGAATACAACCCAGTCCGAATAAGTACATATATTATTGAGATATTGTATTCCAAGAAGCACTGTTGGCAGTTCTGATATCCGATTTGCGTAGCTGTCAGTCATATATACGATCGTCAGTATATACGATGGTAGTCGCACAAATTCGTGCAAGCTTATCCGTCAGACTATGGAGGTTTAAGTCACGATTTACCTGATACCTAAGACATACAACGGTAGATAGTTAAACTTAGGGCGTTGTTGCAATAAGTTTCAGCTTGTCATGTATTTTGTTCCTCTTTTGTAGCATACAGACGTTACATTTAATGATCCCTTTTTGATACTTGAGTTGCAGAAAATCGTCGTAGTTAGATGGACGCACACAGCATTTTCTATATGCGAACGTCAAGCGGCAAAGACGATACAAAGTGCAGCAATGTATTGAGTTAACACTCTGTCACTTGGGAATATTACATTCAAAGCCATTATGCAATATCGAATTGAATTATCTATTTGCCAAACCATCGTTTCATAAATATTGTGTGGCAAACCGATGTCCATATGGATCATGACAATGTTGTAAATAGAAAGATAAACATACATTCTTACGTACGATAATTGTTTAAATTTTTATTGATGGTATTATTAATGCTAGTAAATAGTTTGGTAGTGCTATTATATTTAATAGTTCTTGCGATTAGGGTGCGGGCGTACATAAAAGTGTACTGTGGTTAAATGGTTGATGACAGAACGATGATGTAAAAAAGAAGTAAGAAGAATCAAATGCGCAGCTTGAACCTCCTTGAATCATTTTTACCTTCCTGTCTGAGCAAGTTATTTCATATGATCCCTTAGCACCACATCTGTTTTGTCTGAGTATAATGGATCTAGTAGCATTCCATCAGCAGCCCGCTGAACCTCTGGCCGATATACAGTCAATCCGAGAGCTCCCACCTGGCTCCAAGGTGGCCGCAAAAAAGAATCTGGGGCTACTAGGTGTTCCAGTTTGCCCCCAAAAGCTTATAGCAGCAATCAAGCGCTCGAGATTAATGTTGAAGGATGCCGCCGACCGTCTGGCTTTTTTTGGGAGCCCATCGGGGACTTTTCTTACTTAGATCATCTTTCTCGACCTTAAGACTCTTCCTTCGTCCTCAAGCTAATCTAATCGAGCCAACGTGTTGCAAGCGTTCAACGAGTTGACACTGTTTACCCTCGTGTCTCTGCTGAACACATATCTACAACCTAATACACAGCAGTAAGCATTACTACCCATCTCCAAATTTACTGACCTTGGCCGGGCCTGCCGTAGTCTCATCCATGCTGAGCGCGGACAACAGGGCAATCCCCTTTTTAGATAGAGCTGAAGTCGCCCAGTTTAGAAATCGCCTAGCCCACCTTTAGGAGAACCTTGAGGCCCAGTGCGGGAGTAGACATGGCAACGCACTATCCCAACGTTGGCCTAGTTGGCCCTCATAACATGCGCTGAACGACTTCTATTGACTGATTTAATTTTCGATTGACATGTATGCCTAAATACACATGGCACCCTTTTAGATCAGAAGCGCTAAGAGCTGCGGCATACATATCTAGGGCCTCCAGCAGTGCTGTAAATTATTTTACAGTATGTTCAATTGATTCATTCCCTAACCCGCAAGCTCGACATTCTGTACTCACCCCCTCCTTATATTAAGCTTGTTGTATACTCGTATTCAACATCCCTGCCCTGGCATCTGCCAATAGCTCACTAGCTTTTGAATTTTCGTAGACCCGTTCTGCCCTGCCATTTTTCCGGTTTTCTTTTCCATATATACCTGCCAAAGTCGATCTGAACCCATTACCAGTTTGCATTGTCCTGTATACGACTTGTTTACTCTAAATTTCAATTTTTTCTTCGATACCCTTGCTCTTTCCTATTGCTAACTATTGTACTCAATCTCCGTAGCTGCGAACTCTACTCTGCGATCACACTTTGCTTTGACTCTTAGTGCCGTCTTTACCAGCTGCATCTGTTTAATTTATCTTTTATTTGTGACATTTTTAATCCTAATGCTAATTCTTAGCTTACTTTTTCTTCCCTTTGTAAAACGTTTAACATCCCCCCATCTAATCAAAAGGGCAACCTAATGCAAATCTTATCACTTCTCTTTGTATTGTTTCTGACCTCTTTCTCAACCCTGCGCTATGGACGAGGAAGCCATTAGCAAAAGTCAACTTTTGTAATACATGACCTTCCATACATTTCTTACTACTATACATTTATTAACCCCCCAGAAGCCGATACACTTTACTGCATTTCTTCTTCTTTCAGCCGTCCTTCTCCGCAGTATCTCTTCGTACTCTAAAAATCATCTCCTGTTGTGATTGTCACTCCAAGATATTTGTACTGACTTACATAGTCTAACTCCCTCCCCTGTCAAACAGGCTTTCCTTCCCTAAAATTAAATACTAAAAGGCGTTCTTTTATGGCCAGTTCGACCGCTACCTTTCCCACATGTGTTCAACATTTATTGAGCTTTGCTATTGCCCTTTCCTGACATTACCATATCGTCAGCAAACAGCAGCACTGGTGTCTTGATATATACACCCGTTTTCCCTATCTGCCATCTTAAACCCGTGTCTGTGCTGCTAATATAATGTTTATTATTAACATTTTTCAAACCGTGTTATTGCTGTAAACTTCTTCTAATAACTTTACCGAGCTTCTTTCAAAACCATATTTTAACATAATTTGATACAGCTTTGTTCTGACCACGATATCACATGTTTTTTTTTTTAATCTAAAAGCCCAGTCGTATACCCTTGTCTCTGCAATCCCGATGCTTTAACAACCTGTTTTATTAAAAATATTATCATCTAGCCCTTTCCTTAATTTGCACTGCGATTCTCCTTTTCTCTTATTTGTCCCTAGTGCACTGTATACTTTACTCTTATATACCTGCATAAATACTTCGACACGTTAAAAGTGTAATAGTGATGGGTTGCCTAATTTGTAAAGTGTTATTATACCCATCATTAGGAAAAGAGAAACTCTTCTCTTGCGCCAACCCACCGGGAGTCTGCCCCTCTAAATGTATTAATAAATTGCTTCGGTAAGTTATAACTTTCCCAACGCTTGAAAAATACTTACCGAAATTCCGTTAAGGCCACACGCCGTGTTTGGATCCAATTTTATTGCCACGCTGTCGACCTCATCTGCTGAGGTCGTAACCTTCGTGTTAGTTTTTGCCCTTTCTACTCTGTTTATGCCAGTCGTGAAAACTAGTGCTTGCAACGTGGTGTCCTTGTTCTCTATTATGCGTGTTCTATTCTGCTCTGTATTTGCCATCCTTGTTTTTTCTTGTCTGACAGCAGCTCCAAAACTGTTTTATTTGCTGCCCCTTAAAAACCCCTAAAATCCTGTTAAATCCCCGCTCGCCTGCATTTTTAATTGCATCTTGTATTTAAGCGCTATTTTTGGCTTGATTGGCCCAATACTCTTCTGCCTTGTCTGCGTCCCTTCCTATTACCTTTCTATATCGTCTGCCTCACTTTTCTGCTTCAATTGCCTTATTGACTCTATGACGCAGCGTCACTCTTCAGTCGATGATGTCTTGGGAGCTGTTGCCAGCATTTCCGGCCAGTTCGTCCGCCGGTCCTGACGCTTTGCGTCCGCGTCATCTGAAGGACCTTTTTGCACCCGTGCTTGGACCGGTGGCAAGGAGACTGGCCGCAGCTCTTGCCAAAGTGGTGGACGTCTTGAGATGGGGTACACTGCCGACTGAGGTCAGGGAGATTATATTCGGCGCCAAGCTATTCGCACTCCGCAAAAAAGACTCATCGATTCGCCCGATTGCCTGTTCTCTCACGATACGGAGGATTGCAGCACAAATTGCCTGTCGTTAGGCCAAAGATCTTATCATTGAGCAGCTCGGCCCGCACCAGTTGGGTTTTGGCTTAGCAGGCGGGGCAGAGGCAGCTGTACGATGCAGCAAGAGCCTTCGTCCAATTAAGCCCGCCCCGAACGGCGCTCTTGAAGTTGGATTTTCGCAATGCATTCAATACTATTCGAAGGGATCATATACTTCGTGCAGTTCGTGATGCAGTACCGGAAATCTTCAACTTAGTGAATCACGCATACAGAGAGCCATCCGTCCTGTTGTTTGGGGCCCACACGTTGTCCTCGGCATTAGGTATACAGCAGGGAGACCCCTTGGGAGCCGGCTTTATTCAGCCTGGGTATACGTGAGCTGGTCAACTCAATACAAGTGCCTTTCAACGCCTGGTACCTCGACGATGGCACACTCGGTGGACCGATGGAGGACTTACTCAAGGAAGTGCGCAGAATTCTTGCCTTTGAGACAGTCAGTGGCCTGGTGTTAAACACCAATGGCCAAATGCGAGGTGTTCGCGCCGGGTACAGACCCGGACGACCCCACATTGAGTGCCTTACTTGCGTTTACTTGCATTACTACCGGGGTGTAGAGTCGTGTCTGAGCACGAAGTTACGCTTCTTGGCGCACCGCTCCTACCATCTGCACTGTCGAAGTCTACTCGACCCCATGATAGACAGATTGTGGGCGATGCAAGAACGTCTGCCTCTGGTCGGAGCCCACCAAGGGCTTTACCTACTCCGCTCGTCGTTCTCCGCGTGTCGCATCGTACATATCATACGATCCATGGACTGTTCGGGTACATTTAACCAGCTTCTCTAGCCATTCGACGACCAGGTGGTGGAGGCCCTCGAGACGGTTTTGGGTCTGAACTTACGACCACGAGGTGCGCCAGGCGGCTCTCCCCACCTCCATGGGCGGTCTTGGTCTTCCCTCGGCCCGCTCCTTGGCAGTCCCTGCCGTGGCCGCCTCGATGCACGCTACTTCGAGTCATGTCCAACGCCTGCTCTTGTCGGGGGCTTGGGCATTGTTTGAGGCAACTCGCGACGCTATAGCGGCTGGACTCCAAGCTTCGCCGCCTGATATGAATAGACTTGCCTGCCAGAGAGCCTGGGCCGAGAAGGTACACGAATCTTCGCTTACTGAGTTGCTTGAAGAATGCGGTGACGGCCAGGATAGGGCGCGCCTCCTTGCCGTCGCTCGCCCAGGAGCGAGCGACTGGCTACACGCACTCCCCGCTGACTCATTGGGTACCGGCCTTGACGACCATTCCACCCGGATCTGCGTTGGCCTGAGACTGGGAGCTGATTTGGTAGAGCCACACAGATGCACTTGTGGCGAGCCTGTCGAACGCCTGGCCAGACACGGCCTGTCTTGCGCTCACTCGGCGGGCCGGCGCCCACGTCACACCGCTCTGAATGACATTCTTACAAGGTCGTTGCGAAAGGCCGGAATTCCTTGCGTCCTGGAACCGCCTGGTGTTTCTAGAGACGATGGCAAGTGGCCCGACGGCTTGACTTTGATACCTTTCTACAAGGGTCGTTCCCTGGTGTGGGATGCGACGGTGACCGACTCTCTGACCCCCTCCCTTGTCGGTCCCGGCGCTTCTCGCCCAGAAAACTGCCGCTTCCCGCGCCGAGACATCAAAGATAAGAAAGTATGCGAACCTAGGCCGGGCGTAACACTTTTAACCCTTCGCATTCGAGACGCTGGGTGGCCCTGGGCCCCTCACAACCACGCTTATTTCCCAGGTTGGCGACGCTTTACAGCAGGCTACGATGGACAAGAGGGCGGGCACTTTCTTCTGCTAACGGCTTTCTCTAGAGATTCAGAGAGGTAACGCGATTTCGGTGCTCGGATCTATGAAAGACTGGATGGACCCGCGTCTTCGCGTCGGGGATCGGGCAAGACTCCCACTCGGACACGAGTGATAGATGAGGAGTGAACCATCGGCGCCGTGGATATAAACATTCACATGTATATATTAAATTCGTAAATTGCACAAATAAATGCATAATAGTAATAAAAAAATTGCCTTATATTGCCATATTTACTTGATTAATCCACCACCCTAGTTCCCCGCCCTTTTGAACTCCCTTTCGTACCTTACAGCAATTGTCATATACGTCCTTATTATTCCTATGTATCTCGTCGTCTGACAGCGTTTTCCCACAGTGCCACTAAGAGCTTATTTTATATATTCAACTTTCTGCGTCCATTTGTGCTTATCCTTGTTATATACATTATTGTATGTTTTCTCCTTAATTATCATGATTATCTCTATTCAGTTATCTAGTTTACGCTTCGTCAACACATAGTCTACGCATTCGAGCCACTAGTAGCGCTCCCTCTGGCAAAAGAGTCTCGAACAATTAGACGACACCACCTTTGGACTTCACACACAAAAGTATCTTATTGCCTATTAGCCGCCAAGTTATGTGCTTTCCAGCAGTCCAGCATGCCTATTCACTTACCACTTGCAACATAACACTGGCCAGTCCGCTTCTAGGACTACATGAAGCACTTTAGCTTAAAAACTAGCAAAGCAGATGGAAGCTGTCCGAAAGTTAAAGCTACTTTCGTGCACGGCTTCGTGTTCGCTACTGTATGAACAGCAAACTTAAATCACAACAATTATATAAATATAGAGAGAGAGAGAGAGCGAGAGAGAGAGAGTATACACATATTTGACACATGGACACATATAATTTAACATACAGTCGTTTTGGACGAAAAAGGGCGAGATCATTCGAGCAGCCGGAGCTTATGCGATCTGTAAACGTGTCATTTCTTTCTTCATCTTTCTCGATTTCTAGGTGTAAGGGAAACATAACGTACCATAGTATGACGCTCTGTCTAAAACTGTGTCGGCTAAAGCCAGTTTTGCTTAGATCGGTCAACCGCATCACCTGGGCCCTAAAAGGGAACTGCCTGTTTGCCTTCTCAAGCTTATTTTACTGACACAAGGAGTACCAGCAACTAGTATGATTTCGTTGAAAAATAGCCTGCGTGCTTCCACCTATAGATAGGGTGGATATGGTGACATTTTCAAAGTAGAGAAAACTCATACACATATATATATATATATATATATATATATATATATATACGAGCCAATTTACAGAAAAAAAAAAAAAATATATATATATATATATATATATATATATATATATATATATATATATATATAGTATATATACACGCACGTATAGATATGTCTAGATGTATGTTTATGACCTTGGATTTAGATTTGGACTTTGCGGAGCTTCGTGCAGGGAACGAGGGATGATGTACGCCTGAACGCTTCGGCTCTACCTATTCTCCAGCCACCTAGCTCTTTAGCTGTAGCTGCTGCTGTTGCAACAGGAGCTGTTGGTGTTTTTTCATCGGACGCGACGCCACAAATAACCAACTACCACTAGCGTTGGACATGACGGGCTATCAGCGGCAGCAGCGGCAGCAGCAGCAACATCAGCAGCGGGAACGCCGACCAAGAAGAGGGCGGTAACACCCGGCGTGACAGGCCGCGCCAGACATGGAATTCCACTCATCGGCCTCCAGCGGTTTTGGATATGGTGTCGCTACGGTTGTGTTGTTATTGCGGTTGTTGCTGTTGTTGTTGGTACTGCGACTGCATAATATTGTTGTTCTTGCATTTGTTGTTGTTGTTGTTGATGCTGATGTAGCTTCTTGTTGTTGTTGCTACTCTGATCCGATGGAGACGAAAGCGATAGACAGAGAGGGATGTCGTCACAAATCTCTACTCTAAATAGCAGCAAATCCAAACTTCAGCAAGGCAACAGCAGCCACCGCAGTAGAGGAGGCGTGGTCTAGAGCGTCTAAAGCGCTAGTCATAGTTGTTATCTAGCGGAGTATCGCCGGTTCGACCCAGTTATTGGTGAAATTTTTATCGAGCGATGCTCATTGTTAGTAGACGGTAAATCACACTGCTGAAGGTCAGCGGCTATGCTGCCACAAGGACTGTTGGAGAAGATCTAGATATCTCAACTTGTTCAGCCCTCGGTGCATTGAAGGTATGCCTCAGGATGAGTTCCACGCCCGTAGGGGACGCAGAATGGCTTATAATTAAAAACTACCTCCTTATAAAAATGTTTTTAATTCTAGCGACGATAGCAGTAAGAGGCTACTACTATACCTGATCATAATTATTTGTTGATACTTGCTTAGTGACGGACAGGTAAAGAGCCACCTAACTAATCTTTTATTCAATCGTGACGTTGCGGCCGTATCTCCAATCGTACAGCATCCGCTTACATTGAAGGAGCACAACATGAATCTGCCTTTCGGGGTGAAGGAGGTGTGCCAGGTCCTACGGTCACTCCCAAAGAGAAAGAGCTCAGGGCCCGAACAGGTCTGCTATGAGCATTGGATCCAGTCACTCTACTCTAATAGTTAGAAGTCCAAGATTAGACCTGTCACAGATAGTTAGAGCGCGCCATACACTTAGAGCAGACAATGGAAGTCAGAGCGACGTGCGTGAGATACATGCAGACGATAATGGGAAACGCAGAGAGTGTACACCGTAAGTTGACGCCGATGTCGCGGCGAGGTGTGCTGCGAACAGATGTGAGTTCTGCCCACGCGAGCGAACCCAGTATAGGAGAACAAATACGAAAGCTTTGTGCTTTATTATTATTGGTATATATTTGTTATCATTCCGTATTAGGGTCAGTTATATTAATAACAAGAAAACAATTTATTGTCTCTACTTTAATTTTTTAAGTGATAAAACATTTTACAATCATACATTAAGTTAAACATAGATAAATACACTATTCAATTGATATCGAGTAATGTAAAGAATTGAACGTTCTGTGTGCGGGTTAGTAACAATTTTAGTCGGTATGGGGTGTGTCCCTCTGGAATCATGTTCATTTGCGGGAGGCGCAAGGAGGACCACATGTTTACACATTTGATGGAAAAGAGATACTCACAGTAAACAACATTCGGGAATTTGTTAATATTCACATTACACAAACTACTTAGTCTTCTAGTCTTATCTGTAATATAATAATTTGTTGTTTTTTTATTGAATATTAAACGTTTTATGTCCGCGTTTTAAATTGTCTTATCACGATTCTTTCGACTTGTTCAATAATGTGACGTAGTAGACATGAGTTAGCCTTTTTCATCTTATAACTGCAGCATCGAGCGCAGATTTGTAAAATGTACGCGCAGGTCTATCAGTTTAATATACCTTTATTTTTTAAATACCTGCAATAACAATCTTTGCAGTATTTAAAGCATATCAAAACAATTGCACAATCCGAGAACAACGTGTTTCCGTGCACTGTATGCACTGTACTATTGTTAATATCACTCTAATATTGTGCATTACATATATACTATTTAGGCACTCGAATGAATAATCATATATATACTGATCTACCCTTTAAAAAATTCTACGAGCACTTGTATTGAATTAAACTCATATATTAGTTTCGGGCTCTATCGGGGTTATCATTCTAGGGATTATAAGGCAGGCAATGACATGTTGTTTTTTTTTTTTCATATGGAGGCGTCAATCTAGTCTTAACAGGTAAATTTTAATAACGTGGGGGGACTAAGGACAATACAATATCCGTAGCATTGTGAGGTATAACGCTATGGAGTGCTCGCAATGACCGCTTGGTCAAGTATCCTGGTCGGTAGCCAGTCGGTATTGGGGGAACGTCATCACGGCGCCATGCTCGCAGGAAGTCCAGTTGGGAGGTCAATTTCTTTTGCTGGTCAACGCAAATAAAAGTTGACCATTCTAAAAAATATCTCACCAAATAGACGTTTTCAAATGCAGCCCTAGTCACTTAATGGGCTGCATCGCTTACAGGATGAGTGTGCAAGACACAGTTGGATCATGTAGACGTCTGTGTGCTCCGGAAGTCAATAAATAAACACTGCAAGAACACCCGAGATGCGCATACGTCGCCAAGTTAGATCTGCCAATTTAGCGCGGGCTTGCTCGTTAGCGGAGGTAAGCCAACCGTGACAAATTGTGTTATTGAAAGCCTAGTAACGTCCCAAACAATCTCGTCATTAAAGTGTCCGGTATCCCTCTAACAAGGGGCTTATCGCTTCAAGGGTTAAAACTATAGTGCAGAGAGTAAGTATTACAGTGGATGGAATGCCCGTAGCAACAGACACGCTTAATGCGCGCTTGTCCCTATATATGCACGTACTTGCAGTTATTCTTATGGCATTCCTTCTACCTCAATTAGCAGCTATGCTTTTTCTTCTGCGTTCCCGATTACGGAACAGATTACGGATTCAGTTACTGACCAGTATTCGTTAAAGCCTACTGATTTTTGAGGAGGTTTAACGTGTAGAATAAATTACCGTACGACTGAGAAAAGCACAACAGGAGTTAGTAAACCCCTAACATGTTTACGCTCAGACAGTGTGTAACTCAGCCACTTAAGAGTCGAGCCAAAGGATTAAGGTAATACCCACTAAACTCCTACATATATAAACGGGAGTGCCTACATATATGTATCCTCCTTCAAATGACCCTCCGACCTGCGGGATCCTCAACGCAGACGAGTAACTACACACAGGCGGCGGGGAAGTCTTGTAAGTTCTAAATCGTTAGGTTCTGCTTGACGAGTCTCGCGTTGACAACAACTCTCAGACGCTTTCCACGAGTGTTCTTCTCTCTGCTTCCTGTTTTGCTTTCATGATACATTGAATGGGCTTTGCAGCCGCGTCCCAGTTTTTGATCGACGTGAGTGCATGTACGTGAATGGCTCTCCCAGCGTGTCCTTTTTGGGCATGCCTCGTCTGGTTTCGATCCACGCGGCGCACCGCATGACCGTATGTTCCGGAGAGTCCACCTCGTCGCAGTACAGGCACTGCGTTGAATCAATATTCCCCATCCGGTTTTAATACACCTGGAAATCGCTGTGACCCGTAAGGTGGTATGTGAGACGACCCCCGAGACATTTCATCCATCGGCGGATGCTCGGAATGAGGTTCCTCACGCCACAATAGTTTTCGTATTATTTATTAGTCGTTAGAAAAAGTCGGACGTCAGAAGTTGCTGCGGTTTACAGAGAACCGTGAGTCGTGTTTACAGAGGTAACCCCGTTTTTCGCTAAGGGCCAGGAATAAAAATCCTGTCATGCACACCCGTTCGTCTGGGTCGTTGGGGACTCTCAAACCCACTGAAAACGGGTGGTTTTTAGTAATATTCTCTAGGAGTAGATATCTCGACACCGTGTTCGGCACGTCTAGACTTGATCGGGTTGCCCGCCTCGTGCTATCGAGAGACCTACATGAAAGAAACGTGTGATCCGCGTCATCGCCGTCGTCGCAAGAGACACATACATATGTCTACCCGAGTCTTCCGGATCTTCACGATATAGGTTTGGTGAATAAGTGTGCCCCTAACTTTGCATAATTTGCGTGAATTCCGTATATTATATTAAAAAAGTATCTTGCTTCCGGCTCTGGTATAACAGATCGATGAGAGTACTGTCAGGCGTTGCGAAGTAAAGAGCTGCGGAGATAGTGATTGATTTATGAGATATAGGAGCCTTCATACAAAAGGTCGGCAAAACTGTTGTGTCGAGAGTATTTATTTGCTACCATTGCTCAATCACACCGAGGAGCTGGATCACCGGTTTACTGTATACACACCTGTATATATGACCATGTGACTGTATAAATTCACTTAAAAAAAAAATGTCATTTTTTTCCTGAAAACTTAAGCATTTGTATGCAGTTTCGAAAATAAACCACGTTCTGAATCTGAATCATATTATTTTTAAAACAGGCAACCATACACTATTCTGGTTAAAATGTGGAACATGTACGTGGCTATTTTGAAACTGAAATTACATTTTTGAAAGTTCGTTTCACAGGGCCAGCAAACGCGACAAAACGGTCGCGCAGAAGCAACCAATACGAGCAAATCGTATTCTCATGTTATCGAACTCACTCTATTTAACTTATTCACATGGTAAGACTATTTATATTGTCGTGCAATGTCATCAACATAACTAGAGACAGCGAAGCAGCAACGGCAAGTAAGTCATGTAATTCGTGAACAAGTGTTTACACCGTAAAATCACTGAATGTAGCATGGCACGAGCAGTGGCATAAGTTTAAAAGATAATTCTTTGTGGCGATAATCGCGATTGAAAAGGCCATGTCACGGTACCACTATATCTAATACAACAAGCACCCAGATACGCGAATCTACATCAACAATCAGCCGTGTGACTGACGCAATGGCTTTACTGCGTATTTCACTATGAAAGTCACTGGCACGCTCGCTAGCGCACAAAAAACTATGTTTACTTTGGTTTATTTTTAATGCGCACATCTATAATAGATCATTTAATATAATTGATCTAAAATAAAATTAATAGATAAGTTTACGTGCATATACACACATACATTGACAGAATAACCAACAGCCTTGTACTATGACTAGTATGTAATATGACTATCTACTGTGACAATTACATCGTCATTGTGGATCCCGTCATTACGATTGTTCTATAGTGTCTAGATAAGTGGGTTCCCGCCATCTGTCTACTGCTGATGATGTGGTGGCAGCGATGGTGGCGGTATGCAAATCGTAGTAGTTATGCTCTATAGGAACTCGTCTAATTCGTTTAGCGCGGCTTAGCGGCCCGAGGCGACCCAACACTTATTTAATAAGGTTTGGAGATTAACTAAACATGGGAACTTTGCCAGAGAACACGCTAAACTGCGTCTTGTTAACGCTTCTCCTCGCGGACCTTGTTGATTCCGTCTGACAGGAGTACCAAACACTTCCTTTACGGTCTGGACACGGGTATGGGTAATAACCTCACGCTGGGAAATTCCAACCTGTTTGAGAGATGTTTTTTATATATATAATTATATATGAACAATCCGAATATAACATAACATAAAATCACATTTTTATTGTCACATAAAAGGGTGTGGTACAATCATCATGGTCTCACATGCACTGTTATCAATATACATACTTCTGCAAGAAAAGATTATAACTAATCGCCAAATAGGCGAGTGGTATTTGAATTTGCATGCGCCCATTTTGGCTATCCGCCAAGCAACCAATCGATTCATGAACTCAACGCGGGCCACGGCTTTTAGAGTGATTGACCGTTGACTCCTTAGGTTATTGGAGCGCACATAAAAATGACTCAACATACCGCGTGCATTACTGTAGAACGTTTTATTTTGGAGTGGAAGCTAAAACCGAACAGGCCAGGCTGGAGATCGGGGATTTGGACGAACTCAATGCCTTGCACCTTTGGTCTGGTCCTGCATGTGACAGCAGTCACGTATACAGCGGGCACATTAGTATGAGATGTTATCATTATCTGGTAGGTTGAAACGCCGTTTTCTTGATAGGTGTGTTTTATTGATAAAATAATTGTCTTTGTACGATGAACGTGGCTTACCTGTTTTGTAAAGCTAATGCTGGTGTACGGTTTTGCACTGATGCATCGAAACATCATCGAGATAAGAAAGATATATTGTGTGTAAGCACACGTCCTTGACATGTTTCACCTAAATATACCTAAGCAAGTACGGATTTTGAAACATCATTAACATCTAGCTGGCTTATTTTCTAGATACAAACTAATAAAAACTACAAAACGTCTCTTTTTTCTATATTTCAAGCAGCCGGCGTCTGACGATTAGTTGTTTTAGGCAAATAGGCAAAATTTGCTTTTCATAATCATATGACAGTAGTGCAATGTATAATAATTGATTTATTTGCTTGATAAGTGTGTACACATATATTCTTTTTATATCAGGGACGCATAACGCTGCAGCTATTAATTACTTACATAGCATTCCCTCGTTTTTCTCGCTTAAACTACCGTTCACCTGGATAGCCACTGCTTCGTAGTTTCAACGTGTGCCTTTCCTGCATCCCTGCCTATTCCTTTACGCCTCCCCTAACTCTTAATTTCTAGCCCTCCCAATCGTTCACACTCCGTAACGAGATGATCTATCGTTTCTTCTCTCTTCTCACATACCTGACAAAACATTGTTTCCAATTTCTCGAAACAGTTCCGCTGCACCCTCAGATTTAACATACCTGCTTTTGTATCCTCTAGTACCTCTTGTTTCTTGTATTATCATACAGCCATACTACTCCACCCCTTTCCTATTTCATATTTCCGTTTGCTTCCTTCAAATTAATTTTTTTAATGAGCGCTGCCCGCCACTTCTGTGCCTATGCTGCCTTTGTCTTACTTTTAATTTCCCAACTGGACAGAGCGATGCCTGTCCGTAGTGTACTTCTGAGTCTTGCCGCAAATTCCACTCTCCTGTCCTATTTCGTTTTTACCCCCATTACCTTCTTACCTACTGTATCTTCTTAACCCATCGTTCGTTATCTAATATACGAATTCTACTATAATACCTCAGCCTACTTTGCTCTCCTCTTTCAAAACATTTAAACATTTCACCCTCTTCTTTAAGAAACTCTGCTACAATTAAAGCGGCGCCCCATTGAAAACCTAATTATTTCTCTCTAAATAATTGCTAATTTCCTTCATATACCCGACCAGTGTACTAGAACAGTGTTGCCAAATGTTAGCCCTGGCACGTACGTTGTCTTTCCAAATGTTCCTTGTGACTACATATCTATTGAACCCCCATAGACCTTTGCACGTTACCAAATTTCTACCCCTGTCTAGTTTCTTTATTCTCAACATTTCTTTCCCCTTCAACAAATCTCCCTTGAACGCTATAGTCACACGTAAATGCTTATATTGATATAAATATAGATATACCAATTACCCTAACTTGTGGCCTAAGCTTCCGCTCCAATCTGCGGAGATACTGAAATAGCGCTCTCCTTTTTATTATATACCATTTGTAATTCATCTGCTGTACCCATACAGGCATCAATCTTCAGACATCAAGTCTTTGGATCTTTCCTATGTTTCTTTCCGAACAACAAGAGAGAAATTCTAATGCATTTTCTCTTTCCCCAACCTACTATCCAACCCGGCGTTATTAACCTTTCTCACAATTCTTTCTATACATATTAGGAAAAAGTACTGATGATAAAAACACTCCTGTCTTACCCCTTTAGCAACACCAAATTAACTTGATTATCCCCCCTGTCGTTTGATCATTACTATATTTTCCCTATAAATATCCTCCAATAAACCTATCTATTCCCTTTATGCTAGATTTTTCAACTATTTGATTCAATAAAAATTATAGTCGTCTAACCTGTATCCCTTCCTAAATCCGACTTGCTATTGCCCAATTTTACCTTTACCATTACCTATTCTGTACCCAACTCTTAACAAAATGCATGAAAATACCACACGCAATTAATATAATAGTTATCGGCCTGTTACATCTAGTTTTATTTCCTTATCTGAGTTTTACACTACTTCAACTAATCGGTTTAGCGCACGTTAATGCCCGGTTGCTACTTCTTTCAGAAGGAAAAACGCGGGTACAGATTAGACATAAAATCGACGGCAAGGGTCTACCTTGAATGTGCGTATCAGTGCAATTGCACTAATTATGGTACTGACATTGGAAATTAGTCGCACCACTTTTTTCGCAAGATCACACATTGTTGCAGTACTGAAGGTTCTAACAAGCGCGACAATTGCATACCTAAAAGAGGCTTTTAATGGGTGCTTTGTATTATTCTAATTTGAATTTTGTCGTAGCAGACGAACGTCTATCCCTTTTCGAATTTTGCGAGCAGTGTAGTCTATATATAAGTTCCGTAACATATTACTGCTAATCATTACTTTAAAATATTTAATTGTTTCTGTTTTTCTGTATAAGTGGGCTGTTTCAAGTTATATTTAGTATATGACTATGCAGTCACTTCTTAGCGGCTTTTTAATTTAAAATATGTAAATTTCGTCTTGTTGTGATTTATAACCCGCCCGTTTGTTCTCATAAAGTTTCCTACATCAGTTCATGTTCAACATGGTGTCGGTCGCAATAAATGTTTTTTTCTATACACGAGCCCAGTATCGTCTGCGATACTGCACACCATGGAGTTGGTTGATGCTTGATGTAAGTATTATAAAATAGTCATTACAGTACAATATGTATAATCGTGGCCCGATCACGCTTCCCAGGGGGACACCTAGGGGTCTAAGATCTACTCTTGGTGATTCACTATTTTATGAATATGTTTGTCTTCTACGAAGAGAAGGTACGCGGTAATTAGGTTTTTTGCTCGTAAAGTGATTATTATTTTTTTTTGGCGTTTGGCGTATTTTTTATAAGACGATTGTGTATAAAGTGTCTAATACATGTGCGAGATCGAGAAATGCCACAGGCCGGTTTCCTTTGTCAACCTCTGAAGCTATCGTCTTCTCTAACGCCACTATAGCTAATCCCGTACTCATGCTAATTCTAACACCAAGCTGGATATCGTATAGTATGTTTTTTCTGCAAGTGTTGTCTTAGTCGCTCGGCAATTAATTTATCAATTATCTTGCCAATAGTGTTTAATAGAGATATAGATTTAGAATTGTTGAATTTTTATTTGCTCCCTTGTTTTAACTTAACTTGTAGTGACGGTAGGTTCTTACACACCGAGAGTGTCTTTGGATTAAGTTGATCGGCGCTACGGTCCTGGTCGTCGCTAATGACCCGGGGCAGTCTTTTTCTTGCCTCCAATGTATTTGACCTTGAAGTAGACACCTTTTGTGCGTCTTAATTGTGACTTAATATAGATTCCGGCTGTGTTCCTGTTTGAAGCCTGGGTTTGTTTTGATTCTTGTAAACCTCTCACTCTCATTGTTCTGAGTACGTGTGATGTTTTCCATGACATGAGTATGGTCCTTTTTGCATGTGTACTATGCGACCTACTCCTGAGTAGTACAAAACTCTCTGCAAGAATGTTTATAGTGAGGCTGTGATCACTTTGCGAATTGTTTCTGGGTCTTCTTTATGTTTTAATCAATTGGTCTACTTTCTTTTCTGAGCTTCGTTCGCATATTTCTAGCTCCTCATTGCTTTGGATGTTGGGCCTTGTTGTCAGTACGTGATCCATTGTAGTAGCCCCGTGTGCCATGACTCTTGTGTGACTTGTTTTCTGTATGTTATGTTGTGTTAATCTTTCCTCCAACATGATGCACAAAGACGCGTAGCTGATATCTGGTGATTTGCTGACGTCCATGTTTGCGTCCGTAGGGCTTATCTTTGTGTGTGCATCGTCTGATTGGCACAAACATGTGTAGTTCTTGGATGAACAGTTCCGGTAAAGATGCGTTTTTGTTGGGTGGCCTGTAGATGGCTATTCGTTGTATTGCTGTATTTGTTATTGTAATTCTCACTGGGCATATGTCTGTATTTTGCTCGCTATTTGTGTGACAATATCGTATTGACCATCTCTAAATATTGTGACTCGTCTTGCCCCGTTCGTAGGTGAAAAGAAGCTCTTGCATACATATATCAAGCTATCTTCTCTTCCCCAGATCTCCGTGAAAACCAGCACATCGTACACCGTTCTCATGGACAACATTCCCAGGAGGAGATGGAGATTTGCTGAAACATTTCTAACGTTTAATAAATAAATCCGAAACAGTGTACTGGTTTCTTATTTATGATTACGCACATGATTAACTAATGTCTATTGTTGTACACTTTCAGTTGGTATAGTTGTGCTGCGGTGGTGTATTAAGCCTTTCCGCTGCTGCTGCTGCCGGTTGATCGGTTGTTGTTGTCGCTTGTGGTGCCTGGTGCGGTTTGGGAGACCTCGTTGGCAGTAAGTGGTCTGGCCCTGTTTCCAATTCGGTTTATAAATTTGCAGACATTTTCTATGTGTGTACTATGTATATATATATATATATATATATGCAAACTGCTCGTGAAGGAAAGGAACAATATATATCTTGGACGGGAATATTCAATGACGGGCCTGTCTGAAAGAAAAAGCACAAATAATGAATGTACTGTTGTGACGTCCAGCCAACGTCGAGTTGGTCACAACGGGAACTTTTGAGGCCTCTTGCGCTGTGTTGGCTAACTTTCAGTTGCTAAGCCTAAGCACGAGAAGAGAATTAGCAAAAGGGCCAAAACATGGGCGCGACAACAGTTACGATTGTCAACTGCCGGGCGCGTCGAGGAAGTGCCAAGGTTAACTTTCAGCGCAAACGTCACCATCAGCATCATCTTGGGGTCCGAGAAGTTGCATTTGACTACTTTAATGGTCTTGCTCGAAACAGCGGACGAGGTTAGTAAGCTGCATGATGGACTCTATCGGGCATTGAGTGCATTTGGGCAAACGTGTACACTCAATGATAAAGCCCAAAGAGGTTATGACATTGCGATGTGGTGTAAACGTCTATATCTTGAACTTTACCATACTAGGGTAGTGCTGTCTAGGCTTCCATCAATGCTAAACAGATACACATCCACACTACAGTAAAACCTTAAATATGACATAACATAAAGTCGACATAATTACATAAAGGGGTGACTCAATGGTCTAGTCAGTCAGCATTACAGGAGTGTTGCACAGGCATTAGTTGCATCCAAATAAGTAGGTACAATTATTTTGCAATAATAATAATAATAATAAGTGTAACATCGTTTTACATGTAATAAATCAACTACAGTAGGTACAATTAATATAGATAAAGCATAGTATATCATAAGACACACAGGCAGCTTGAGGCGCCTCTTCGCTAAAAGATGCAGGATAGAAGAGTTTTCGTTCTGAAAACCTCCTGCCAATGGTCGGTCTTGATATGACCATGTTGGCGCTTTAGTATAAAGCTAAGATAAATGGTTCTGGCAGCAGCCCGCATTAGGGGATATATATTAATATTGGCTAAGATATACGCCTGCTCGAATCATGAGGTACCTCGTACTTCAACTTTAACACGAAAGCGTGAGCGCAAATGCGAGTGACGAACGACAAACCCCGAAGCCCATGGCTAATTCAGGCGTAATTACTCGGGGATTCTGTTTCACAGCTTCGCGCAAGCGCTCTTCCTCGAGCGTAGTAGGTCTTCCAGAACAGGGTTCATCCAGAAGGTTTAAGTTGTCGGAATGAGACTTGGAAAATCAATTGTAGCATGAAGTCTCTATAATGTGGTCCTCGCTGAATACGCTCCAAATATTTCGAGAATCTTCCGAAGCATTAAGGTATTTTTTACACTTATACAAAATTGCCGCCCGTAACTCGATTTGTTTAATGTCCATTTCGACAGAACGCATATAGTAAAATCAACTAACATTATCACATTACAAATCTTCAAATTTTAGGTTTTTATATATATATATATATATATATAATATTTTTTCTGGTTTATTAAAATGACATTTAAGTGTTACAGCGAGATGTAATTAACTATCAACACTAGGGCTTGTGGGGAGCGCTACCAGTCGAGCTTATCCTCGAGGCAGCCCCTCATTGTGCCCATTATTGCTGCCGCATTGCCGCGTTGAACTGCCAGCGATAGTCGCTGAAGTAGAAACTCAAGTGCTCTTTTTTCCCCTGTCGCCAGTTCAATTTGTTTGCCAATCTTCTGTAAAAGCGACCATGCCTCAGGGCCGGGCCCCCCGAGTGTCTCGAATACTAGCGGCACGAAAATGAACTCGTTGGCAAGCTGGGCATATTTATTGGTCTTTAGACGCTCAGCCTTGCGTGCTGCGGAGCCAGCGGAAGATGCACTGGCCTCCAGGTTCGACGGGGCGAGCGTGTCGGTGATAGTCGCATCCCAAACAAGCGCCTTTCCCTTTTCAAAGGGGATAAGGGTGAGACCGTCTGGTCTCTTTCCATCGCTTCTCAGGAGGCCGGCGGGCTCTCGGATGCACGGTATTAGAGCGGATCTGAAAGCCCTGGCTGTAATCTCGTTAACCTCGCTATGACGGCTTTGGCGTCCTTCGCTTCTACTGCAGGACAACCCGTGAGTCCCCCAGATGTCTACCTGTGTTCCACAGGGACACCGGTGTTCCTCGGTTAGCCTTGTCCCCAACCTCAAACCAATGCACAGACGAAAGCTTTCGTGATCTAGTAAAGTGCCTAGGTTTGAGGAGGGGATGGCTTGGAGCCATTTGCTAGCTCCTTTCTGGACGACCGCACGTAGTCGGGCTTTGTCTGCCGTGGTCAGTGCGTCAGAGAGCAAGCGCTGGTACTTCATGGAGACGATGAGGTCGTCATAGGATCTCTGCAGGTGTTTGTTTGTCTCCGGAAGTAGGCCTGCGAGGTTCTTGAACTTCGTATCCGCAACTTCTTTGGTGTCCTGGAAAGCCTGCAGGGCCATGGGTGGGCTGATGTGCCGAACAGTGCTCTCTGAGGCGTGTAATGATGAAGCGTGGCAGCTTGCTGCTAGGTCTGCTGTAGAACGAATCCCCAGGCCTCCGAATCTAAGGGGGAGAGTAGCTTGAGCCCAGTTGTTGTCGGCCAGAGTAAGATTAAGAAGGTCACTAAGGCTGATCCTTAGGCTTTCGTCCAAATCCCGAAGAAGATCTTGGTTTGGTCCGACGTCCGTGCTGCGGAGGATATGGACGATCCTTGCTGAGCCCAGGGACGATTTCAATAGGTGATACGCGCTGTGGGGACTGAGCAGGTTTAGCCGGGTTAGACGGGAGCGAAGGCTCTCTATCCTACCTGCAAGTTCCGGACGAATGGCGGCAGACCCCACTGGGGACCCCAGGAGCGTCATGTCTGCTGCCTCGACGAGTTTGCACCCGGGAAGAAGAGCCTCCAAGGCGGATAGGTTAGGGTGACCTTTGTAGATAAGCTCGCACTTCTCGAAGTTGAGCTCAAGCCCGCTATTCAGTCCGAAGTCAGCAACTCTCTTGATGTCTGCTAGTACTACAGGTGCTTCTCCTCCAATAGTGCCGTCGTCTAGGTACCAGAGGTTTAAGGGAGACTGGATAGAGTCGACCAGTTCCTTAATGGCTAAGCAAAACAGTGGCGGACCAAGGGGGTCTCCTTGCTGTACGCCGCTGCATGAGAAAATCGTCTTATCATCAAGTGAAAGCTCCGACCTGGATCTGTAGGCTTGGTCAACCAGGGGGGCCGCCTCTGGCCAATCGACTAGAACTGTCTTCAGTACGTGGTCACGACGGATCTGGTTAAAGGCGTTCTTGAAATCGAGTTTGGCGACTACGAAATTGTTGGGTGCGCTGGCGACGAAAGCTCTTGTAGTGTGGACTGCGGCTTCGATGCCGTTGGGCGTATTGAAGCCAAGCTGGCGATCTCCAAGCTTCTCGCGCACCAAATCTGCTCCTAGTTTCACTGTGATCTTTGCCGCAATTCTGCGGAAAACTGAGGAGATGACGATTGGGCGAAGCGACCCACTCGGCTTTTTTATTGCGATGAGGCGTCCCCCAAAAAGAATAGGGCGGATGGCCTCAGGAACTGTGCCACTTCTGATGATGTCCACCACTTTTCCTAGCTCACGCAGTAAACGGCTGGCAATATTTGCGTTAGTTGTGGCAAGGAGGTCTCTGAGATGGCGCGGCCGCAAGCCGTCCATACCTGCAGTGGACCCCGCCGGAAAAGTCCACACAGCCTCGCGGAGCAGTTCTGCACTGGTGATCGGTGGATCGGCGCACGGTGGTCTTGGAGGCAGGTCGAGGTCGGCCGGTTCTCTAGGATGTTTCGAAGTCATTTCCGTGTACGCATCGGCTGCGCAGACCGGGCTCCCCACAGAAAGCAAAGCTCTCGCGGCGCCTCCGATGTCACCTTCGCCTAGCAGCTTAGTTGCTCGCCTGGCGGCAGCTTCATCGTCGTTACGTTGCTTGTTCCGATGCGCCCTTGGAACCGATTCGGATGGGGGCTCACGGCCTGATCTGTGGTCCTCGATTCTGTCTCTGATGAATGTAGCCCAACTGAGATTGTTCCGCTTTCGGGATGGGGTTCTAAGCACTGTATGCGCAAACAACAGTAGGTTGGCCCAGCTGCGGGTGTCGTTGTTAAGGTGCACTAGGGAAAGTGTGTCGGCCAGCGCTGCGGCCACTGCAGGCCGGGCGCTTTTGGGGATTGTGTCTAGTCGTTTGTATGCCTTTGTGTATTCGACGAGTTTGTTGCGCAGGTGGGTGCCATCGACGTCGTCGACGGGGTAGCTGGCGGGGGGTAGTGAGCGATTGGTGTCTGAGTGCGCTGCCGTCATATGCCGTTTGATTCCCCTGCTTGTAAAGCTCTTTTGGCAATGCGTGCAAATAACCCTGTTATTGAGGGGAGCGGGGGTTAGACTACCCGTACCCGGCCCGAGGCTGGATTGGTAGTCCGCCTGCGGGGGGTCGTCCGAGTGGCTCGGACCGGCCTTATTTCCGGAGGCGTCTTGGGGCATGGCGCTTAGGACCAACGGGTTTCTTCACTTCGAAAGCTGATAACAGCCTGATGACTGGACCCAGAAGATTGGCAAGGTTACGAAGTGCGCTGGCTGCCTTAGGGTCGAGCCCGCTTAGCATCTTTGCAGCACTGGCGAGTCCTGCGAGGGGGTCTGCCTTCCGATTAGAACGCGCCCTCGATGGCGGCAAGTCTATCCAGGTAGTGCCAGAGGCTCGGCGACGTCTCATCTGGCGGGGGCGTTGGCGTTTCGTAGGTTTTAATGCCTTGAGTGGGGCGAGCGTAATGGTCTTATCGGACGTACCGTCGGAACTGGGGGCAACGATCTCACGGACCACTGAGGCATAGGAACGAGGAACGTTCTCCCCTGTCTCACACGGTGTCGGATTTGGCCGGACTACTGGTTTTTCTACGATAGTGGCAGCAGGGTAGTCGGACTGGACCTGGCGAAGAACACGTGCACCGGTAATAATCTTGCTCTTTTCCCAAGCTATTGCGTAAACCGGACACGAAGAGGACGCCGATCTGTGCGCACCTCCACAACTTGCGCATTTTGGAGCATTTTTGCAGTCCTTGACTAGATGTCGGTTACTGCCGCAGTTCACACATGCCACTTGGCCGCTACATGCAGATGCGTGATGACCTAAGCGCTGACATTTGAAGCATCTAGTGGGACGTGGTGGCTCGACTGTCACCGCGTGGGTCTGAAAACCGAGATACACGGTGGCCGGCGGGGCCCCTTTGAATTTGAGTAGCACCTTCCTTGTAGGAATAGTAGCTTGTTGTGGGCGGGGACCTGTTCGTCTGCAAATGCGCTTGACTTCTATAACGCCGGCGGGGCTAAGTTCCTGCAGGATCTCTTCTTCCTGAAAGTCTGGGCTTACATGGCTGATGGCACCCCAGATATTGTCAATATTCCTTGATGTCGCTTTGACTTGCAACCCAGCTAGTTCAGTGATGCCCATTAGTTTGCGTGCGTCCTCGAGCTTATCGACGGTAGCTGAGATTTGTCCATTCCGTGCCGAAATGTTAGCGTCTGCCACTTTTATATATATATATATATATATATATATGTCTGTTTTGAGGGCGACGCCTACTAGCCGCTACTGCAAAAACAGTGGCGCTCTATGCCGCACCTGTGAAGGTGGACTTGGTGCGCCTGTCGGCGGCCTCGCCGCTCCCTCCCCACGGGGGTGGCGGCATTACGGGTTAGCTGGGAGGTACGGCGAACGGTTTCCACAGACGTCCTGCTCGATCTCGCATGAGTCAGTCCATCCACAGGACATGCTCGCAGATGACAGCAGCACGCACACGAGAGACTGACTGCACGGTAAGAGATACCGTGAACTGAGGGAACCCGAGAGACCACACGAGAGGCGCCCGGGCCCGGAAGTGGACTAACAACCACAGTCTGCCGGAGACACGCGGAAAGGCGGCGCGCGCGTGGACATGCTCCATCATCAACGACTTGCGCAAGCGTAGTATAAGGCACAGGAAGCAATGACATACTACGCAGCTCTCAGCAGGCACTGAGCGCGCATGGCGGCTAGTTCCGTGGCGTACATGGTGAGAATCGGCACAAGGCAGTGAACGACATTTGCGTTCTCGGATGCGACCGTGCCGGAGTGCTAGATGATGTCGCGCCTACCATCGAGGCGTGTGCGGCACTGTCTGTATACCTGAATAGCTTACCGTTTACTCTGTGCAGCAGCGCCACCCAGCGCAGATGATCGTCGCGATGGTCGGTGCGGTTTTTAGTGGGCAGTGGCGTCGGATCGGATTGAGTCATATACTCTCTCTTCCCCTCCCTGCGTTTAGTATTAAGCTGCCGGCCAAAACAGCGGCGGATGTGCCCAAATGCATTTTCTGCCACTTAAAAAACAAACAGAAAAAAAACATTATCTGTTTTGACATATTAAGAGCACTGGTGGGGAAACGTTAGTTACCTCAATATAGCCGGCCCACAGTGCATTAAATTGCCTCAGTGCCTACGGCTATTCCAAGCCCGTAGGGAACGAAGTAGATTCTTAATATCTATTTTGTAAACATAACAGGCTTCTCAGGGGCGTAGCGGGCATTTAGAAACACACTTAAAATTAATGTTAAGCTGATACCTGATATATATATATATATATATATATATATATATATATATATATATATATATTCCCTATTGTTGATGCCGACATGACATGTGCAGACCGAACGCTTTGACGCTTGAGGCTTAGGTGATTCCAAGATATGTAAAGCAGTTAACATATTATGGAATTTGCTTCAAGCGACATAAGCTCCTAATGCTGACAAAGCGCTTTATTTCAACTAAGTCCTACTATGGCTGTAAAACCAAGCTTTTTTGCCCACATAATACACTGAAAATATTCATTTTGAGATCAGAGTGGTATCCGGAAATTCTCCTCCACTTACACGGGATTGGTAGCTAAGTTTCTTTGGAGCTCAACTACCTTGGACTACTTACTGGCAATGACGACAAGCTCCTGCGGAGTGCGCAGCAAGAATGGCTGAAAAATACTTGTTAAGACGCCTGTGCTTCCTAAAAGTTGACGCCCGCCAGGCTATCCACATATAAGGTGTCGTTTGGGCCTATCGTAAGAGTTTTTCTTCTCTTCTGTATTCATTTGTACACTATGCCTTCTTCAGGTCACGTCTATAAAGTTGTCTTAAGCGATGCTGACAAAATTATTTAACCTTACTTATTCAATCAGAAATATTGTGCCGAAGTTTGTATAAACAAAGTGTACCTAAAGCGACTTGTTTGCATAGAGAATCACTAGCAGAACTATTGAGGACATGCTGTAAATGTACAGTGTATGTGTGTGTGTTGTATGTATGTACATAGTTGTTTGTTTTGCCACTGTTTCCAACTGGATTAATGAGTTAAAAAGAGGTCGCAGAAGCACCGGGATGAACTACGTTCAAACCGCCCAAAAACGGCAACTGATTAGGAAAACGTGGAAAAGGTGCGGAAAATCGTTGCCGCAGATAAGCGAGTGAACATTAGGGAGATAGCGGAGGCCTTGGGGATCAGTTTGGGTAGTGTGCATTCCATCCTGCACGAAAACTTGAAGATGAAAGAGCTCAGAGAAAAATGGCTGCCGCATTTGCTCAACCAAGGCCAAAAAACGCGCCTGTTTTCGCTTCACAGCGAAATTTGGCCAAAATGTCGAACACTCCGTCGGATTTTTGGCGCAGATTCATGACGTCGATGAAAGCTGGGTCCATCACTACACTCCCGAGACCCAAGAAGCATCTTGCCAATGGTGTGCACCTGATGAAGGACCTCCGAAGAGGGTGCGGACAACGGCATTGACCGGAAAGGTGATGGCTACAGTTTTTTAAGACCAACGTAGAATAATGCTGGTCGACTACCTTGAGAGCGGTAAAACGATCACAGGAGAATATTAGGCAAGACTGTTAGCAAGAACTCGTCGTGAAACGGCCCGCTTTGCAGCAGAAGGTTGTCCTGTTTCACCAGGACAATGCTCCTGCTATGTTACATAGTGTATACCCCACGTTGGCTGCGCGTCACACCCAACTACTGTAATTGTAGTTAATAAATTATCATAATAAATACATTTGTATATACAGTGTCCGGATTTGAATTGGCCAAAACTGTGGGGTATGGTCAAACTCGGTGAGGAAAACCATTTCTGCCAATGGAAAGGGGTGGCTCTGCCGACATCACGTTCACAAAATGCACGATGTGAGAGAACTCTTTCCTTAATTGAAAAACCGAGCGTACTGGCGCACTCGGGAGAAGATTGAATTATACCTGGGCTTAGCTAGAGCAGGGGCTATTGTAATATAAGAAGAGTTCGCAAAATTATAATTTTGCTTTTGCATGTTCAAGCGTTCACGCCCAGGTTCTCCCCATTTTTCTATTACGCTTGTTCAGCCAATACGTTCAGAGAAACGTTCACCTTAAGTGAATCATTTTGGTACCAAATTGGTAGGGCTGACGTCTGTAGTTGCAAAGTAACTCAAATCTCCCGATGGCCATATCAGATGTGAGTGCATACATTCAGCTACTATATTCGCTTTCGTTGTCAATCAAGTTACTCGTCAAACCTGAAGAAACTCAGATTTTTGTTTATTTTAGCTCAAACCTTGCTCAAACGAATGCCCGTCGGCCAACAGGCACATTCGGTAGCGATGGGAAATCTATTGTTGTATGCGTCCAAAGATACCAGGCGTATCTCGACACTGGTTCCAGAGGCAGTAACTATTCTGCCGATCAAATCAATAGGAGACTCAACAGGAGTTGCATAGACTAGATCATTTAAATGGCCCCAAATAAAAAAAAGTCGAGACTGGATAGATCGAGCGACCGCCGCGGCCAAGTTTGTAGACCGCCTCGGCCAATCCAGCGCTTGGCGAAAGCAGCTCATCCAGATAATTTCGTACCTGAAGAGTAATTAAGTCTCGCTAACGGCGACCGTTATCAAGGCTGGCGAACTCGTAACGGTGGCCGTCCAAACTTAGATGTGGCGCACACTACAGTGTCTGTGTTCGATTAACGTTCTATTATAGGTTCACAAAAGCCAATAAAGCTGACATGCATTTAATGTATGGTAGAGCAGACGGTAGCGTAAGTTCCGCACACAGGCTGTACGCAGAGCGTTTTCCACACCGACGGATACGTGCCAGCACAATGTTCACTCGAGTATGTACATCGTTCGCTCCGCAAAACTGAATCATTTTACGGCCGCCGATACAACACCGGACGACCGCGGACAGGGAGGAGTCCAAATGCGAAAGAACTCATTGTTGAACAGTAGTCGCGCGTCCTTTCGCAAGCATCAGGCAGGTGGCTAGAAGTGTCGGTTTAAATGGCACCACTGTCCACGAGGTGTTAAATGAATCAGGACCACATCCGTACCGATTGCAGCGAGTTCAAGCCTCGTGGGGGGTTCTGATTACCAGCCACGAATTCATTACTGTTGTTGGTTTCCGCAACAAGCAGCGGCCAGTGTGGAATCTCCTGCTTTTGTTCTCTTCACGGACGAAGCGTCCTTCACACAAGATGGTGTGTTCAACGCACGCAATGTTCATTGGTTCGCCAAGGAGTACCTGCATATGATCGGCCTGCATGCACACCAGCGCCGCTTCTCCGTGCATCTTATCTTATCGGACCTTATATACTTCCCGACAAGTTAAGTGGATAAACATACTGCATATTTCTGAGCACAACCTTACCAGAACTCTTGGCAAATGCTCCACAGAGTATTCGGTCGAGAATGTCGTTCCAGCACGATACTGACTTAGCACACAATGCCCTTCAGGCACGGAATTATCTGGAACTATCTATTCAGTCTCGACTTTTCCGTCAGGGACCAGCCAAAGGATCTAGTCTATGCAACTCCCGTCGAGTCTCCCGTTGATCTGATCGGCAGAATAGTTACTGTTGCTGCCATCATTTGGGAGAAGTCTGGTATCTTAAAACGCATGCATCAAAGGCTTTGCCATCGCTACCAAATGTGCTTATTGGCTGACGGGCATTCGTCTGCGCAAGATTTGAACTAAAGTCCATATTTTTCTGAGCCTTTACAGGTTTGACGAGTGACTTGTTTGACAAAGAAAGCGAACATAGTAGCTGCATGTATGCACTCACATTCGGTTTGGGCATCGGGAGATTTGAGTTACTTTGCAGCCACAAACGTCAGAATCACCAATTTGGTACTGACTCGGTTTTTCACTTACGAAAAGCGTTCTCTTACAATCGTGCATATTGTAATCGTATGTCGGGACAGCCACCCCTTCAATCACAACTCCTAAAATGCATTAAAAAATTATTTCACTCCTACACAAAGCATTTCCGCTACCCCTTTCCCTTGGCAAACATGATCTTCTCACCGACCATACCCCAGAGTTTTGGGCAATCACTCCGGTCACCCTGTGTATATGAAGTTTCGCAGAGAAAGACGTGTTAGAGTTAAAAACTGTGTTCTAGAGACCTTAAATGCTCAGCAGATTTAAATATCTTGGAACTGTGATACTATTCGGAACGGCTGCTCCTTCACGGACTAAATTACATATATGAGAAGCGCTCGTGTATTTGTTTATGTGCGTTTCATGCGTTTTTATGTGCGTGGCTTCCTACGGCCTACAAGTAATCACGTATATGTTACACATATGAAAAATTGAACGCAGTAAGCCAGCCTTTTTCGAACGAATGCTTGTATTGCGCTCATCCTGCCAGAATCGTTTTGTCTATTTGCTGGCGAATACACCGCTCTTGATCGAGGACTTAAAACGGCGACTACTCTTACCACTAAAGGTAAAGTTTTTGGGCTGACCCTCAGCCAAGATTTAACGTCCACGGAACTGTTTTTCACACTGCTTCATAGACGGATCCCCATAAATACAAATGTGCAACGGTGGGGCTCGAACCCGCGCATCTATGTGTCTCCTCCGGTTGCGAGGCGCAGACGTAAGCCACCACGCCACCGGGCTCGACACTACTCTTACCACTAACTAATAAGTAAAAATATATATTTGTATATATATATATATATATATATGAAGGCAGAACGTTGTCCTTTCTCGTCAAGTTTGCACATAATGATGCAATGAGGCTCACGCCTCGTTTTCCTATTCAAATTAGTGATAGTGCCGCAAACCAAGATGTTAGAAATATGGTGGCTAGTCATCTGCGTGATGTTGCTGTAGCTTTTGCGCTGCTTTTGCTGCTGTATGTATATTGTGTTGCCGTCGATTTTATGTTGCTGTTGTTGTTGTTTTCGTAGTCTGTACGTTGGTGAATTATTTAGACAGATGATCGAAAATGGTAGAGGGCAAACAAGATGGAGACTAAGGGGGCGAGATAGTTTGTTGTTGGACCCATGCATTTGCTGATTCATTTATCCATTGATCTTTAGAGTGCAAGCATTATCGTGGCTCCTTATTGATAACGTCGTGGCGACCGTTGTGAGTGCGAGAGTTCCTACCGCCGCAACCATCTCAACCATCGTCCATCATTCCAATGCTGACTGGGTCAGCAGTATAATCCATGTACAATGTTGCTCCTCTAATGCCGTTGAGGTCGTCGCGGTTGTTGTTGTTGTTGCTACGGTTGGGGGTGTTTGTATTACTAGTGTGTTTCCTTTGCCGAAGAAGAGACCAACCATTACAATCGAACTGGCGAGGTTAAATATTTTGCTAAACGTTTGTACATAACGGTTGATGTGCCGTTGCTGGTGAAAACTCGAGATCAAAATGTGGCTGTAGATATATACATGCAAATCCTCGTTGTAAATGAAAGGACAGTGCTGTTGTGTACGTATGAAAAGGATAATACTGGAAGTTGGAAAATAATCACACCCGACTAATAAACTAGAAAGAGGGTAACAATAGTGGTTTGCGCAACACGTACTTTTTTTATATATAAAGATAGCTACTAATATAAGTGATTAATATGGTTTGTTACAGCATTTACGTATGTGTATATGGATTGTGGTGTTTATAGAAGGATGGTCAAAAATGTCCGTCCCTAAAACCAATCTCTGTACAATGAGGTATTTTATATAATTAGGCACGTCGCATGTAGAAAAAAATCTAGCTAAACATGACTGAGCACCGGCACAAAGACGCCGAGTATATTAAATTCGATCAATTTTCTGTTTTCAATAATCGTAAATGTACCGTTATGGTTTTAGAGAAAGCGTTACGATTCACGCGAATCGATGCTTGAAGTCATCGAGGTGGAGTTAATAAGCATCGAAAATGCGATTCGGAAGTGTGCCTCGATGCATGGATCAGCCGCCGCAAGAAATATATAGAAATCGCTAAAAAGCTACTAATATGTCAAAATCCATTTACTAAATATATTTTCCAAAAAAAATTATGTCTGTGTTATATCCTAGAGATTTTAAAAACTGTGCCAGGTCCCCATGTGCCTGCTTTCCCTTTTCTCCTCGTGCGGAAGCGAGCATATAACCAGCCCGTGATGTGCGTAATCATATACTTTTGGCTCATCATATATATATAAATATATATATATATATATATATATGTGCTACCTACACGGCATAATCGCCGTCTAGCTGCTTCCCTGGGGAACTGCCGAGTATGCACGAAACAAGAGCACTGTTTCACGCAAACTTTGCTAATAGCCTAAATAGGAATCTCTGAAAAATCAGTCTGTTTTCATCTCGAAGTAGTATCTAAGAAACACCTGGCTCGGGCCAGACGTCTTGAATCAAGGGTGTCTTCCTGTGAGCGAATACTGCGCAACAGCATGGCATTCCTAAGCAGGGCACTTTGTGTAAGTCTAGCTTGCCTAGCAGCTTTGGAAACGATGACTTAAGCCATTGAGCGCGTTCTGTCTATAAGAAATAGAGCAGGAGCGGCAATATTTCCTCATTAGTTTCAGTCGCAAAATGTATCGAAGTCCTTCCGGTTCTCGTTGGACACTCGGGTGGTCGTCCGGTTAGCTGGTGCCGGTGACTGACGGTTTCAAATATAATTTCAACATATTGCCGCAAGATATACTTTTCTCCGCCTCCGCTATCCGAAGCTACAGCAGACTAGTAGTCCTGCTACTTACCCCCCTCCCTCACTCGGCTCAACTTCTAGCTAATACTGCGCACTCGCTTCTTTAGTTTAAGGGGCTTTGACCCCGTCCAACAATGGCTTTTGTTGTACTTCCGCCAGTTCTCCCTAAGCGCGTCCGTCGTATATAGCCGAACTTTTCGCCCCTCGTGGAATCTTGGTGACGCTGCGAAAAGACATTCTCTATGGTCACGTTCATATCGGTTTACCGAGGGATTTGGGTTGCGTCGAATGACTGGCAGATGCCGCCGTAAGGTTTGTATGAACCATGATTATCTAAATGGCCGAGGCTTTATCGTTGAGATGATGGCACGTTTGCGCTTGCCAAATCGGTGGTCGAATGCCGGAGAAATACAGATTCATTTAATAGAAACATTATACAGAAAACAAATTCATTGAATGTTTACTAAGCGTTAAATGCGCATAGATATAGCATTGGGTTTTACTATACACAATACTTATTTTGTGTAAATCATTTTCATGCGCAGCATAACGTTATAATCGGCAAATCAAGCATCGCTTTTACCTAATACCAGATGTTTGTTTTAGAAATGGCCTGGCTAGCTAAAAAATGTGCCTGTATAAACTGTCATAAACCTTACTCAAAACACTGCTTAAAAAGAAACAGGAACGCTTCTTTACCTCTTTTGAATAAAAATATCTGCAAGTTAAGCACTGGTTAGAGACGCATCCCACTTGGAATGCTAGTGTTCTTCCGGCCGTTCCTTGCAATTATATGAAAAGAAATCCAGACAGTGCGCGAGTCCGACGTTTGCGCAAAACTTGAGGCATGGCTGTAAGGTCACATTACAGTTTATATAACTATTAAAAAACGTTAAATGTATATTTGTTAAAGTACCCACGGTGAAACAAATCTATTGACCACTGTCACTACAGTCGCCTCCAAGCCAATCGAGAGGGCTCTTTAGGCCGGGAGTAGACTACTTGTCGAGCCCGGCGGCGTGGTGCATTCGTCTGCGCCTCGCGACCGGAGGAGACACATGGGTGCGCAGGTTCGAGCCCCACCGTTGCACATTTGTATCTATGGGGTCCGGCCATGAAGCAATGCGAAAAGCAGTCCCATGGACGTTAAATCTTGACTGAGAGTCAGCCCAGAAAGTATTTTTTAGAATTGTCGCTCCACTTACATCCTTAATAAAATAGTATATATATATATATATATATATATATATTGTTTAGACTACTTAGTAAGGTTACCCAAAACACCAGCTACATTGCCACGCTGCACGTGTAAAGGCAACCGTGCACATATATATATATATATTTTTTTTTCATATAAGAGCCAAGAACAAATGCACCGCGCACACTAATTGGTTTGGATAGTGTAAAACTGGGAGATCTGGGATTGTTAACATCGTGTGCGACCCTGGTGCCCCTCGGTCCAATCCAGTCCACTCATCTTCGCAGAGTTTTCTTTCTTGCGTCGTCTTGTACAAGTTCCTGACGCTGGCATAGATGTTCTTCTCTACCCGTTCTAGCCAAGGTATCATGCGGCCAGCAACTACCAGCACAGTGCCCGTGGACACCATTAGGTATGCTTTGGTGACTCTTATGGTCAGCACCTTCTGCGTTTTGCTCAGCTTTTTTCCATTCCTTTTGATTTTCAGTCCAGCGGATTCCTACACGGGGGACCCGTAGGACGTTTGGCCAGCTTGTCGCTTGTTGCGTTACATAGTCAACGTAGTCTTCACAGCAAAAGTTTGTGTCAAGCATTAACCAGGTATTTGGCCTGCTTGTTTATCTAGATTATGTGACCGTACAGCCGTAAGAAAGGGAGCCTCGCCCTTTTTCGGTGCTAACGTTAGGTGGTGGGACCACTAATATATATATATATATATATATATATATATATATATATATATATATATATATATATATATATATATATATATATATATACATATATATATGCCTAAAAACGCGCAGTATCCCACGTGAATCATCTAAATCGAACTCTTCGCCTGGGTCATAAGTCAATTTGTGGATTCATTCCAGTATGATCCAAAACCATCTCGTTCTGCCAAGGGACACGGAATGATGTTGACATGCTGACGGTGGCTCCAAGAAACTTTGTGGCGTGAGGTGTCATTTGTCAACTGGCTTACCCGAGTTCGCACGCCTCGGTGTGACTCAATGATTTGACATTCAATTCCGAAGCTCTCCTCCACCGTGTAGGGCTTAACACAGGCAGCTGCAACTACATCTACAGTATATCCAGGGACACATCCAAAGTGTCACCTTTGCCGCGCGATGCGACACGAAAGACACTAGGAGCATACAGCGTCAGGACAACTTTGGCTATATGTATGTAACTCGTATATTTAGGTTTTTCAATTCGAACGAGAAACTCGGGAACGGAATCCTAGCGTGCGCATTAGTCAGCCTCAGAGGCACGTAAAAACATATATTTTTTTACGAGCGCGTTTTCATCTAAAAAGTGCAGCATCTGTGGTCAACGAAACAGATTTGTCGCTCGTCCGGAACAACTTGGTTCGGTCATTTTATGCCAACTACTTTGGGGTCAAAACGGGTACACTAAAATATGAACGAAGTGTATATATATGTATATATATATATATATATATATATATATATATATAGTTATCCACTGTGCAACTCTCTACAACTCGAGTTATCCACAGTGCAATTCTGTAGTTTGTTCAATCCCGTTTATTTCAACTATTAGCTTTTTCTGTGAGATGTTTTTAGTGATTCCATCAAATTCATTACAATAGTTTGTGACTTTAATTTAAATGCAACTTTATATGCGACAAAGAAAGCGTTATATTGACGAAGATACTATTCACATTCTAAAATGGTCTTGCATGTTATCAATGTTGACCTAGGTTGAGCGAATCCGGCTGGTAAGGCATCTCGGTACACTGAGCATGTGATTAAGCCAAATGATAATGCTCGAGAACTATATATATATATATATATATGACTTGCGTACACTCTGGCTACGACTGATGAATCGCACAAACCATCCAATGCAAAAAAAAAACGTGCCACGGTTGCCGGCGTTACCGCCGCCAGGTGTCGCGACTTTCTTGACTTCTACTAAGCGTTAGTTTGTTTGTTGGCCACGAATTTCGCTGCAGGTCAACGAAATTGAAGCACGTAAGCCATTGCCACGTCTTGCGTGTATCTGCTGAGGCCTTTGTAATCAGTAGCCCTACGGTCAGCATATGTGTCTCCATGGTGCACATTTTGGTTGTGCAGGACGCGAACTCGACTCACCACTTTGGCCGGCAACCTTGTGAGTAAGTGACTCTGCGTCCGTGACTTAACCGGAACTTAGAGCCGGTCGTGCGGGCGTCCTGGTCCTGGCTAGCGTCGGGCGGCCGCTAAAGTGCACCGGAAACGCCCCGCTTGGCCTCGCCCCGTCGTGACCTGCTGTGGCCGACTTGCGCACGCGGCAGCGTGACACAACACGACTCGTCAGGACGGTCTCTTTCGAGGTGGAACAGGGAAAATGGAACAAAAACAAGCGAGGAAAAAGGACAAAGAGGACGGGGTGAGGGAGGGGGAGAAGGCGAAGGCGCCCTAGGAGACGGATGACGGTCAAACCGGACATATCCATTGCGGTGGCGCTAGCGAAACACCACTCAGGCTATTCATGTCGTCAGCGTCCAGCCAGGCACAGATGCGGCACTCTCAGTAGTGCATATATATATATATATATATATATATAAATACATATATATATATATATATATATATATATATATATATATATATATATATATATATATATATATATATATATATATATATATATATAATATATATATATATATATATATATATATATATTTATATATATATATATATATATACACTATTCAGGTAGACGCTCTCTGTGTGTGTGTGCTATGAAACACGTATGTACGTACGTAAACGGAAGCGCAATGAAGTGCCCGTTCATCGTCAGGGCAACACAATGGCCTGCTGGGCGGCAGGTTAGACTGGCCTGACTATGGGTGGGTTGTTTCGATCCTCCACCTCGAATAGAGAAAGGCACCATGTGCACAATCTGGCGCCTTTATGTGTATGAAGCACGCATGCACGCTTATATATATGCATGCACCTACGCGTCATATTAGATGGTCCGTTGTTCCGTCCTGTCCGAGTTCGACTTCCTATTCTCCGGCAACAACACACGATGCCGGAAACATGCGCCACCTACCAAAAAATCATATGAGACCTCCTTAAGTCTTCTGGTACAAGTGTTTTACCGTCTCCGGAAATGAGGGACGGAGAAAAAGTTGTTTCAGGCACGCGCATTGGATTCTATTCCTATCCGAGATAAAAAATATTTAAAGCTCAAAAATCACGGCTATTAGAGTGTGGCATTGAATACATCTTGTTGTAAATGGTCATGACTCGGCAAAATGCCAGCCCAGCGACGCTTCGGAAGAAACATGTGCGACGTGACATTTGTTTATGTTAACCCCCGCCTCCTCCCCATGCTCGACTCCTATCCATAGTCGACTCCTATCCATCCCTATATAGTTGTTGCATTAAAGAAGCTATGCCTTAGCAAGCACTAATGGATAACAAAGAATATTAATGGCCGTTTTCATTTATTCTTAAAAACAGGTGCTTCCAAGGCGTAAAATAGCTTGCTCTATAACGACATCAACAAGGCGGATCTTGTAGGTATGGTTAAAGATTCGCCATATTGAAAATGTTGAAATCGGTTTAATTTTTACGACGTGTCGTACTATTTAATTTGAGCTCTCTTATACAATAGCAGATTAACAATCAATATTCGAAAATAAAAATAGTGATCATCGTCTTCTTAATCTCAAAGAACGCACCTTGTTGTCCGTGTGCTGTGCACCCTGTTGTGCCTTTTCGTTGTCTTTCGCTACAACGTCTCGTGTCAATCTTTATTTTCAATCATTCATTTTACCCGTTCGTTTTAAATCGCAAAGGGTCGTCTTAAGCAAGGGGCATTTTTGAAATTCTTCTAACAAACATTTGCTGACCTAATATTTTACTATACGAATCATCGCAGCTAAGTTTACTATATTTATTAACCTGAGCCAAAAAAAACCAAATGCAGTTTAAAAGACACGGATTTTAGATGAAAAAAAAACACCTTTTAAAGACTACTACTACTACTAGGAAGACCACGTATCAGTCCCGTTCCAATGAGTGTCTACTATTTGATGGGTTAGCCTTGTCCGTCGCTGCCAACAACGCTATATTCTAACAAACATTCAACGTTGTAATTTGTAAAATTTTCCTACGTTTTATTTTGTGAAAATTTTCAGCGTTGTAATTTGTAAAATTTTCCTGCGCGACAGATTTGAAGACCCTAGTATTTTTACCCGAACACAACTAGTGAGCTTTCGATAGCTCCAGACGGCTCCAGATCAGCTTTATATATACGTGAGTGCGCATTAAATCAATATGAAAGTGACATAGGCAAAGGGAATACAGGGTGTGTGTGTGTGAATGTGTGTGGCCGTATCGAAGATCGCCCCAAGAAGACCGTTCATAGTAATCTCTGCTCTTAGTTAAGTGCATACAGGCTTGCGTAAATTTGCACCGATTAGCTGCTAGCTAGATACGATGGCGAATGACGGACTATTTGTCAAGCAGGCAGCGTCTTGTCGTGACGTCTAACCAGCAGCGCCAATTGCCGTCTCGCGCAATTAAATTGCAGTTAAAGTAATTTGTTCGTGTGCTTCAGTAGTACTCCGAGGTTGTGAGACATCGTTAAGTGCTGTCCGGTCCGGGCAGCAGCGACGACGAACAACTGGGGGCGAAGGGCAATTAGACACGCCACGACCAAGTGCCGAAACTGAGCATAGTGACTTGCGCGAACCCCCGAGGCGATATAGTGCCCTCAGGTAAACTGTTACGGGACGCTAGCGTCGTCTTCGTCGTCGTGTCGGCCGTCAAGAAACCCAGAAACCCCCGAAAGCTTCTAGGATGGTATTTTCCGCGCTAGCCCTTTTTTTCTCTACGAGAAAAAATTGGAAAAGATAGCTTTGCCCTTCGGCTGGCTGGCATCGCAGCTGCTGTACCCTGGCTATATAAGGAAGGAGCTGTCAACGGTCCCACGGGTGCAGCTGTGCCCGCTGGGCAATGTGATCGGCTGGGCAGCCCTCTGGTGGCGTTGGGCACCTGCTCGTCGTTTGCACCTGACTTCCTCACAGTTCACAGCTCGCTTTCGTGTGTTTGCGCACGTATTTGATTAGCCCAGCGACAAGGTGAACGAGTGCTGATCGGGGCAAGGCACTGGGGTCGAATGTCGATTTGCTCATCCTTTTTAGTTCGTTCTCTCTTTTCCGTCTCGTTTGCCTTGCTCTCCTCCTGCCATTTTGCTATTTCACCCTAAGCCTTATTCCTGTTTTTGTGCGCGCTATTATCTTCGAGTTGTTTTCTCTTTTCCCTTTTTCTTTATCGTCATAATTTCCCTCTTCATCTTCTTCTTATTCTTCTTCATCATCATTTCTTGCGAGCGGACCGCTTCTCGGTTCCTTTCCGCACTCAGGTGACGGTTTGTTTCGCCGTAGTAGAGGATGCCGGAGGGGCGTGATTCGTGGCGTTTGTGAGAATTGTCATAGTTGTCGTGTTTGTTGTGTCGGTCGTGCTTGCGGCACTCCATGCAAATAAATTGGCCCTTCGCGCTGCGCAGCGGAGTAGTCTATGCATCTGTCTTTTTGTGGCCTTATGTATATTTGTGTAACCACCATATGGGGGTAAAGATACTACATTAGTATAAACGAACAGCTGCCGTCGATGACGACGACGACAGCGTAGCAGTGGCAGCGGCAGCCGCAGCAAAGCTAGAAAGTAGCCAACCGGCATTATCTAGTATCTAACCAGAGAAGAGAACAACACACACGCACGCTTCGTAAGCATTTGCTGTACTCCCCTATTGCCCCGTTGATGGTGCCGCGGCTTCAGTTGCGGGACGGAGCTTGTAGTGTTCCTTCGGCTGCTTCCGCTGCTACTGCTGTCGCGGTCGCCGCAGCTGTTTCTGCTACTCTGCTGCCGACTTGCACGTTGCACTAGACTCGGTTGTGCTTGCCATGTCCGCCGGTGTCGATCAGTCGTTCAGTTGGCGCCGCGTGGGCGCTCGACCGTCTGCCTTTCTTCCCGACTGCCTGTACAGCCGTCGGACTGACCAGCGCCCTTGTCTGGCCAGCGCCCTCGTCCGCAGGCGGGTCACGTCGATGAGGGCGTCGCTCCTGCCACATCGCCGACATCGCTGCGGCAGCGGCCGCCGGCGGCGGCGCCTCCACCATCGCCTTCATCGGCGCCCCCTCTACTGTGCTGGGACTACGGTCTTCCTGGAGGGGCACCCCGCTCTCCTCTGCTTGGCTGCTATTTGGTTCGGTTGAGGATTCTCGCACAGAGGCCAGACCAGCCCACCATCTCAACGTAACGTAACCATCTGTTTTTCTGCCCTGTAGGTGTCGTTGTGGTCTTTGTCGCTCGTGGGGGGGGGGGGGGTACACTTGTATGTATTTGCTTGCAGTGTACGTGTGTGCGTGCGTGCGCGTTGGCTTGGAGATGGACTTCGAGGCGGAGTGACGACCGATAGAGTGCGGTAGGTAAACAGCAGTAGAAGTAGCAGCAGCCCACCTTACCAACAGTATCCCCATCATCTTCATCAGCCCCGTCGCTAGTACGATTGCGGAAGCGGCAGCTAGCGTGGTGGATCATGGTAACTAGAAGGGGAAATAAAGCAGCCCATGCCCCTGCGTGGTCGACCTGCAGACGACTAGAGCTTTTAGTGGCAAGGGCAGGTGGCGGTTCCGCGATTCTAAAGGCGCTTTTTCTTGTCGTTCTCGGACGGGACGTTCCCTTGATCGTTTCATTCTAAGCAGTAGCAGCTGAATCAGTCAGAGTAGTCGTAGTAATAACAGTGAAGCGTCTTGGCTTGAGTTAGTAATGGCGTTGGGGGTAGAGGTAACGACAACGGTAGTCACTAGCTGCTGTTGTTGTTGATCGGCCAAACGAACAGCCCGCGAATCCTGGCTTTGTTGTGTTTCGACTTCCAAAGAACCTGCCTGCCCTAGAGGAGGCTTGCCCTTCTACGCGTTCCCCCGAACAGGCAAAGATATCGTAGGTGCGAAGAAACAGAGCAGTAGGGCCGATGGACAACAACGGGAGGTCAACGGTGAAACTATCTCGATTACTAGGGGCAAATCAGCGAAACAGTGCACTAACCCATCGCCTAGTTTCGCACCTGGGGCAGCTTAGACATTTCTTGGAGGTTTGTCACCTAAAGCAATGGCGACCCTCGAAAGCCTCTACGTCTTTAAAGACCGATAGATGCAGCAGCAGCAATAGCAGAGACAAGGACGCCGATGAGGATAACTGAGTTAGTTATCCTCATCGGCCCAGCAGAGCAGTCGTACACACACATATATATATTTATATATATAGCCAAAAAGTAGTCAAAGACGGCTACGAAAGACACAAAGTAGTAAATAAAGGAAGGGGGAGAGATAAAGTTCTTCCTTCTTCTAACAACGTGCGTCGCGTGATGAGGCTTACGGCACCTTTCCGCAAAAACAGACGTCTTCGTATAATACAACAAGACAGACGTCAATGCCATCCGAAATGAAGAGGTACAGCTGAACGTGGCATGAAAGTAGATTTATCCATCGGCAGTAACGACGGAAAACCATGTAAACTGAAGTGAAAACAGTTTGGGCCTCGGGGTTAAAGGCCATGCGTACATCTAGTGACTGCATGGCGCCGTGTGTTGCGAACAAAAATGCAATAACTAAAAACATCCAACTGGTTCTCAGTCTTGTCACGCAATGAGGATAGTTTGCCTTGTTTTACTACTCTACCACGCAAGGGTGGACGTGCGTGAATCTATCAATATTCGAAATTATATCCGGGTAAACTTAACAATTTTTGCGCTTTCTGGCCGCGCTTTTAAAGTATATAATTTTCATAAGCTAAAAAAATAGACGTTGAAAGAAAAGCTGATAGTGAGACAGGGCGAAATGCGTTGTAAAAGCTGATATTGTCCGGATTCGTTCGGTAAACTGCATAGTAGGTATCTAACGGTGAAAATTCAAATATTACTCGTTTAGGCAAATTAATCTGTGAGTTTAATGCAAATATGCACCACCAAGGGCGAGTTTAATATATGTTGGCTGTATGCTGGTCTGCAAAACAGACATACAAAAACAAAGTAATTTTCTAATGTTTACAATATATTTTTTGAATCGGAATGTGGCTGATTATTTGCCGCAATATTTTGACTGTGTATTCTCGGGCACGTGAGACCCAAAAAGTTCTATACAAACCCTTTTTAGCACTACCGCAGGTAGATTATTTCCAAGTTTGTTTGCAAACACGATATTGCAAAAATATTTCGAGTACGACTCTTGAAAACAAACACACGTAATAAACTGACAGACACAATGTCGTGATCGAATCGGTTTTTGCAATCTCATCTGATCTCTTGGTTAGGTAGATTTTTAGCGTTCTATGTTTCTTGATAGCAGCACAAACAATGATTATTTCGTATCATCTCCTGTCTTTGAGCAATAATTGAAAAGCTTAATGCATGTATGCATTGTGTCCCGATAGCATGATAAGAGATTTGTTTCCAGAGTGTTCAATACAATGTCTACCTCAGTTCTTTCAGGTCAGGTACATGTCTGAGCGTGTTCTCAGCAACCATTGACGTTACTTAAATCTTTATTAACACTTCGGAGTGACATTTCGACATATCCTGGCATAAATCGTGGTGTGTTCAAATCCATTTTGCGGCTCACTCTCGATTGCTGTGCGGTAATTAAAGGCAGCGGCTGTAGCACATTCGTAACACATATGTAACACATATACCTCTACTAGATACGCCGGTTATTTCCGATTGTGCGTCCTTCTGACTTAATTAGCTGGTAGACGTGTTAAAAACTATGTATGCGCTGCGGTATCTTTTTATGCTTTATTGTCGTTCGCTTGTCTCTACCTGCGCTAAGCACATCCAATGTTCTACTAAGTCGAGGAAGGGTAGTGGTGATGATGGTATTATTATTATTATTTATTAAATTTTTCAGTATTTCCCTACAATAGTGGGACCCAAACGTGTACCCGCGTAGTCTCACCCCCCCCTCCTTCTCAATACATAGAGCCGATGATAGCGGCGGCGTTTCCCCTACACACTGCGAGCGAGAGTTGCTGACGCAGAAACTCGCCCTCGCGCTGGTCACCCGTGTTAGCACTAATTTTGACACCTAGGTCTTTGAGGAGGATATTTGTGCTCTTGCTGATCGGGCCCATCGTTTCCATGGCGACGAGTACGAAGTGATATCTCTTCTCCAAATCAGAGTATTTGCGTTTCTTTGCGATCTCGGCATGTTCAGCAACCCACCCTGACCTGATGGCGCTGTGCATCAGGTATGACGGAGCCACTGTGCTGGTATGCCGGCTCTACGAAGAGCCTTCTTTAGGATCGCGTTGATTTCCGCGTGTCTGGGGGCCCTACCAGAGCTTTTAGTGCAGCTCAAAGGGTGCAGTCCGTCCTCATCCACTGTTTTTCCACACGCCTTACATGCGTATGGCTCACATATGGGAGCGCCTATTCTCAGAGCGGCCACCATGCGAAAGGAGGTGTTGTCCAGCATGGTGCCCAGCTGTGATGAAGGAAGTGCTCTTAGGAAGCCACTGCTGAAAATGTCGCGGGCAGCTATGAATACCGTTCTCTCTCTGTCGGGGATTGGATGTCATCTAAGACCGTGCGAGCGGTCGTTTGACACTTGTAGCTGTCAAGCATGTGCTGTGTAGGGTGTTGCTCCCAGGGGCCAGGGCCTATCGATTGTCTAGGTGCCAGCTCAGCTTCGTCCCTCCTTCCGCGCAGCACAGAATGAACATCCGGTTCTAACAACGTCTCCGCAAGCCCCGAGAACTCTATGTTGGAGGCCGCGTAGCACAACAAAGCAAGCTCTGCCACGGACCTTAGTCCCAATCCTCCTTCGCTGAGAGGAAGTGTGGCGCTTTCCCAGGATTTGTCGGTAAGGGCCACGTTTAGAACTTCACTCAGTATCTCCTTTGCCACCTCGTCAAATGCTTGCAAATTATCACAGTGGTGACCTGTGGGGGACGTGCGTAGAATGTAGTTTAGCCTAGGTGATCCTAGGCTGTATCTCCATAGGCATAAAGTAGCCGGTGCGTGATTCCCCAATAGCCGAGTTTTGATACACCAAAGGGCGTCCTGCTTATCTAGGATAGTTTTCGAGATCTTCCGAGATCCAATGGGCGCTCCCAGGACTTCCAGGTCAGGCAACTCAATTATCCTTGTACCGGGCAGGGCGTCTGCAATAAGTTTGCATGCCTCATCCTGCTGGTGGGAGGTTCCACCTACAGCTATGACCTCGCATTTTGAGGCGTTAAGAGTAAGGCCTCCCTCCTCAGCAAACTGTAGCACTTCGCGTATGTCGGAGGCCACTATGTTCGCCGGGCCGCCTAGTATACCATTGTCTAGGTACCAAACAATTAGTGGACTTTTCATGCGGGACACTAATCCTGAGATTCCTAAACTAAATAAGGCGGGCCCAATCGGATCTCCCTGTTGTACTCCGTTGGCTGAGAGAAGAGGCTCACTCTCTCCCCAGGACAGCAGTGATGGCGTGCCGTAGCTCTGCCACGCTAAGCGAAACATTTGTGGAACTTTCGCCTTAACTTCATTAAGGATAACATCGCGTCGGATGGTGTTGAAGGCGTTTCGGAAATCTAGTTTTACCAGGACTCGTGGGGGCCCCTCTGCCTCCGTGAAAGCCCGAGTGGCGTGTGCTGCAGCTTCAGCTTCGCCTTTAACTGAAACGCCAACCTGGTGAGGTGCCACCGCCTTCACGATTGCCGTTTTATTGATGGCAATCGCTACTTTAGCAACCAGCCTACGTAAAGTGAGGCCGCACGCTATCGGTCCAATGGAACCGCCTTTTTTCTTCAGGGCTGTCAGATCTGCCCCATAGAAGATTGGGTGACAAAAACTTGGCAGCCTGCCACTTAGAGTCAAGCTAGTCAGACAGCGCAGTTCCGCTAGCAGTCTTTCGGAAGAGGGTATTGTGCTGTCCAACATATCTCTCAGATGTCGAGGACGTAATCCATCCAGTCCAGAGCCAGATGCTAGTGAGAAGGAGCGAACCGCATTAACTACGAGCTGTGCCGGAACGATGAAAGGCTCATCCGTGGGAGGTTGCTCAAAGTTGATCAAGCGGTCCCTGACGTGAGCCGGAGGAGAGGGATGCTTGCTTCTAAGTTCCTCAGTCGTGCGATCGTCGGAGAATGCAAAAGACTCTGTCGAAAGTAGAGTGCGTGCGGCGGAGCGTATGTCTCCCTCAGCTAACTTGCGTTCTGCCCTTGCGGCAATCTGGCGGTCGGTGAGGTGCTCCTTGCGCGACTGTGTGAGGCTGTGGTGCGGTCTATCAGAAAGATTGTCCAGCGTCTTCCATTGGTAATCTGTTATGTTCTTCCTAATTACTTGGCACAATGTGATGTCGTTGCTTTTTAGTTCTGGAATATGCAACATGAGTGTCGGCTGGGGACGGGTTTGAAGATGATCGGGATTCGGTTTAGAGGTTTGCTGTCCATTGTTTATTATTATTATTATTATTATTATTATTGATGTTTGTGATGTTTGTTTATTCACCATTATTGGTAGATTCTCACAATATTTTACGGGCTATTCCGCTCAAGTACGTTAATTACAGCAGCTGTTAATGAGCTGGTGTTCAGTTCTATACATTTCATAACGTGATATCGGTCGATTTCAATTTCACCACAATATTTACAAACACATTCGTTGATTTGGAAACATTTTCCCTTTAGGCAGAGGTATTGGTGATATCCGTGCCAAGTTATTTTGCAAATTATTGCTCTGTTCTGTTGCAGATATTTTTTCCATCTGTTGCTAAGAAGAGCGGGTCCATCTGTAAAATTGTTGATTACAAAGTTCCAGTTTTGCCGTTCTCTGTGTTCCTTGTATGCCTCAAGCGCTTCGGGATTAAATTGGTAATTACGGTGCTCTAGGTCTTCTATTAATGTGGACTCATTGCACATTTGCAGCACCAGCGCAGACGAGGCAGTTTTTTGATAAGCCAAGCGATCTTTTAAGAAACATAGTTTTAATCTTGTCGATATTCTTGAGGTTGTCTATTGTTAACTTGGAGGATATAGGTCTGAGGCAATATGATACTGTGTAAAAGATCTTGAGCTTAAATATAGTGAGTACAGTCTTAAGGTCAACTTGCCGGAGATCCTTCAACATCATGGTTAAGGACACCGACTTTACTCTAATTTCTTCAATATGTCTACTAAAACACAGTTTGGGCGTCAGTGTTACTCCCAAATATCTGAAGTTGTTGACCAACTCTAGTGCATGCCCACTTATCTTTATGTTATAGTCATCTTGAGCATACGCTCCTCCTCTGCTAAAACGCATCACTTTTGTTTTCGACACGTTGATGTTCAGCTTATTTTTGCAACACCATCGTGCAGTCTCATTCAAGTAATGTTGGAGGTGCTGTCTCGATTTTCCCATAATAACTAAATCGTCTGCATAAAACACGTGGTGAGCTTTCATTTCTCGGAGGCACTTTCCAAGGCCAGCTGCGTACAGTATGAATAAAAATGGGCTAGCTGTATCACCCTGTGGCACGCCAATTGTTTGAGAGACCTCCTTGGCAATTGCGTGAGCTCCGTTTAAAATTGTGATACGTTGGCCGGCTAAAATATCTCGGATAAGGTTATACATTCGGCCTTTAATATTAAAATCTTCACGCAGAGTGAGTAAAAGCCGATCTCTCGGTACTGCATCAAAAGCTGTTTTAAAATCAATAAAAGCCGCGTAAGTCACATCTTGTTTTCGAGTCTCTAGGTGTTCTATTACATCCGTTATTATTATAATTTTGGACCGACATAGCCCGCCGGCAAATTTATTTGTCCATGTTGTCTGTTATCACAATGTGTCACTTAACGAATTGAATATAAACAACTCAAGGCCCTAGGTCCAAGATGGAGCTGGTTCACCTGGCCAAAGTTCCTCTCACCGACGCAGCGTTCCCTCTCTGAACGTCCAACGACAAGCGCTGCAGTAAGTACTCCCCCGCTCTTTTGTCTCCTGTAGCAACCACTAATCTTCTCCCGACGTCTTTGAGTAATTTTTGGTAAGCAACTCTGGTCCCCCCAACGTCTCAAGGGCTAGTGAGACCAAGTGGGGATAGTCCAGGCTTGAGTACTTCCTGCATTTGGCTGTTTCCACTAAGGCAACCGCATGCCCAGGGCGGGCTGCGCCAGTACCGACCATTGAAGGGGCTAAAGAGTCGGTAACAGTCGCATCACACACCAGCATCTGGCCCCGATCGAATGGGGTCAGAGTCATTCCGTCAGGCCTTTTTCCGTCATCTCTGACTAAACCGGGGGGCTCCAGCACACATGGGTAGCCGTAATCCTCGGCAGAACGTCTCGTTCACGGCCGAGTGGCGTGCGATCATGCCTGAACTCTGGACGCAAGAAAGACCGTGGTGGCCTAGGGAGTCGACTTCGTTACCACAACCACAAAATGGGGAGAAACCAGTTCTGCTCCCACTCTCAAACCGACCAATATTCGTGTAGACTCATCGTCTAAAAGGGTACCCAGTTGAGGACACGGAAGGGCGTGTAGCCATACGCTTGCACCCGGCGAGGAGACGGCTTGTAACCTCGCTTTGTCGGCGTCGGAAGTTGCTCGGCTCCACAGGTCGCTCCATCGATGGTCGTGTACCAAATCTGACCACGCAGACTGAAGAGAAGGGGTCTCCGGGAGAGCTCCACAGAATGCGATGGCTTCACCTTGGGTCTTCTCCAACGTAGATCGGAAATGCGCTACAGCCTGGGGGTCTAGGATAGCCTCGATGTCACTGATTGCTGAATGCAGGGAGGCAATATGCGCCGCAACTGAAAGGGAAACTGCCTCGGGGAGTCCCAACCCGCCTCTTGCGACCGGTAGTGATGCTTGGGTTATGGGGTCGCCCCGTAGCCGCAGGTTAAGTAGAGATTCCAACGCGTCGCCTTGCTTCACATTTAGTTCTTCCAAGTGAGATGAAAAGGCTATACAGCTGACACCTCTAAACAGGTAGTTCAGATTCAAAGCGAAGAAGCACGAGCGTAGAAGGTTCAATCCCCTATGAGCGCCAAGCTGAGGGAGGCCGACCTGGAGTTTTTCTCTCCATCGCTCGATCGTCGAGGTGAGGTTGTCAGAGGATAAAGGCACCCCAAGAAGGTCTAGGTCGTCGCCAGTTACGCGGCACCCCGGAAGTAACTCCAGGATGACACGAAGAGCCTTCTTTAGGATCGCGTTGATTTCCGCGTGTCTGGGAGCCCTACCAGGGCTTTTAGTGCAGCTCAAAGGGTGCAGCCCGTCCTCATCCACTGTTTTTCCACATGCCTTACACTCCTATGGCTCACATATGGGAGCGCCTATTCTCAGAGCGGCCACCATGCGGAAGGAGGTGTTGTCCAGAATGGTGCCCAGCTGTGATGAAGGAAGTGCTCTTAGAAAGCCACTGCTGAAAGTGTCACGGGCAGCTATGAATGCCGCTCTCTCTGTCGGGGATTGGATGTCATCTAAGATCGTGCGAGCGGTCGTTTGACACTTGTAGCTGTCAAGCATGTGCTGTGTAGGGTGTTGCTCCCAGGGGCCTGGGCCTATCGATTGTCTAGCTGCTAACTCAGCTTCGTCCATTCTTTCGCGCAGCACAGAATGAACATCCGGTTCTAACAACGTCTCCGCAAGCCCCGAGAACTCTATGATAGAGGCCGCGTAGCACAACGAAGCAAGCTCTGCCACGGACCTTAGTCCCAATCCTCCTTCGCTGAGAGGAAGTGTGGCCCTTTCCCAGGATTATTATTATTATTATTTTTTTTTTTTTTTTTATTCAATATTTCGGTGTTTCCCTACAATTGTGGGATCTAAACGTGTACCCGCCTAGGCTCACCCCCGCTCCTCAATCCATGGAGCCGATGACAGCGGCGACGTTTCCCCTACACACTGCGAGCGAGAGTTGCTTATAATAATAATAATAATAATAATAATAATAATAATAATAATAATAATAATAGTTATTATTATTAATACTACAATTTGTATTAGTGCTTAATTATTTCAATTGTGTTGAATGAGCGTTTCAATATTACTTTTTTTGATTATGTACGCTCGCTGCACGCAGTATGCTGGAGAACGTACGCGCGTAGAGCGCGTTGGCACAATATTTGAATATGGTTTGCGGTGCCGACGGGCAAGTTTAGTCCAGCGCGGCCCGTGAGTTGTTCTTTCTAAGGTGGCCAGTTACTGTGCCTTCCGCCAACGTCCCTCTGGTGGGGTGCACAGGTAGAAAATTTCGTTGTGGTTTCGTCGGGCCGTTTACCGACCAAGCTATAGCTCGGGAGCCCAAATAGGTTCCCTTGGCACTCTGTTGATCATGACCGACTTACCTCTGCGGTTTCTGCTGCTGCTGTGGTCAGGCAACGACGGTGACACGCATGACTACCTTCGAGAGTGGGCGATCGAAGTGTGGTCTCACAATTACTAGCTAATACGCCTAGCGCGCGTAGTACATATGTACATATATATGAGCACATTTACCTTATACATATATACGTAGATGTTTTAAGTTTATATATATATATATATATATATATATATATATATATATATATATATATATATATGATCGTCATTTTAGAATTTTTTCATACGATCGATAATAATCCGTATCGTCGTTTTCTTCAGTAAGCCATTTCACGATCTATCTAGACTCTCATTGGCATCATTGACCGTCAATCCGTTTTGTTATAAGATTTTTAAGCGGAATCTCAGTTACGTATGGGTGCTGTGCGGTGCTTGTTACGTCAGTCTCAGATATTGCAAATGGCCTTCTTGCATCTGCTGTGGCAGTACGCTGTACATTTCTTACCACGGCCATAATGCCACTATCCCAGGCAACTCAACAGAAGCACACAGATGAAGGGCGCAGATTATTCAGTTGTGGGGCCCTAGAGATTGTTAAACTAGATTGTAGAACTAGAGATTGTTAAATGACGTCCACTGGATTACAAGCCCTTCTTTCATCCTGTGCTCTGGTGCACGTTTCGGCTTTCTCAGGCACAGCTCTTAAATTGTATATGCAATGAATATTTAAGTTGCCATTTAGAGCAAGCTAATGCTAACTCCGTTGCTGGTTGGAAATGAATGTTCTTCGCATCGGAGCACGTCAGTATCCGCCACGGTATTCCTCTGCGCAGGCCTTACTATTGCGTGCGCAAAAACGCTCAATAGATGAAAAAAAAATTCTAGTCTTACCTTAAGGACATTTGCCTTAAGAACTTGCAAGATAATCGTCTGTATTCCTGCCAGTGCCACTTGACTATAGACTGTAAGCTGGCCCCTAACAAATGTTTTTTTTCTTTTTTCTAATGCCTTACATTTGTAAAGTCATGGGCCCAAATCCAGAACTGGCCGCTCTCAATTGGATTTCACTTTCGACAAGGTAGATTCTGAAGTAGGGTATATATATATATATCAAGTGCCGAAGTGCATCGGTCAAGTGCCGAAAAACGAAAGGAAACACAAACAAGGGAAGTAAAGGATAATAAAGTGCATTTTCATTTTATTGTTATTGTTATTAATAAGGCTCGCCAGAAAACCCGCTGGAAAATCCGCTGATGTACCAAAGAACCACAGTGGTACAAACACGTTATTATTATTATTATTATTATTATTATTATTATTATTATTATTATTATTATTATTATTATTATTATTATTATTATTATTATTATTATTATTATTATTATTATTATGTGCTTGTATTCATAATACCAGTGGCATTTTATGAAAGTGTGCTCAACACGACATGGACGAGTGAATCTTTGCGAAATCCGTGAGACATAGTAGACAAGTAGGCACAATTTACATATATGAGCGCAATCAAATTGCGACTGAGCGGTTTGCATTGTCCTTCGTCCTGCACCCTGACTGCAATATCTGTCAGGGGGGCTTCCGGTTATATGGTATGGCACGTGCAACTGTATGAACGAACGCGAGCGAAAGTAGAGAGTCGGCGCCACGACAAACGACTCTCGCGCGGCTGGCGAGCGGTCGGCCAGGACCTTGGGAGGGCGGGCCGGTTTGCACGCCGAGTCCTGTTACCGGATGCGGCCAACATTACTACTTGCTATACGCGTTCCTCGATTACCCTAGGCCACCGTCGACAACCTTGCTATAGCGGTGATTGCCACTGTCTCAACTCTGCTCTGTATGCACTGACGATTCGTATTGCCAGTTTTCTTTGCTCAGGAACTTTTTCCTGTTTCTCTTTAGCTTCATTTCTCGTGGTTTGCCGCCCGATGTAGGAGCGGCGAACAGGTCGGCGGATTCCGCTACCAAGACAACAAGTCGTCACCTGATTGCTTCCGTTGCTCCGAGTGTCCCCGGCAGGATTTTGGCCAGGTTGTTTGTTAGCTTGTCTGTTCTCGCGGTCATGTTAACAACGTGCTCGTTACCCAAGAGAGCGTATCTATTGTCACAGCAGACATCAAATAGACGTGTTGATCTTCATGTTCATCTATTTGGGCAATGCTAAGCGGATCTCTCTTTCGTCCCGTAAAAAGCATCGCCGCTTTTGTTTTCTGCCGCTAGCTCAGGGCCAGCTCATGCCCTGCCATCCAGTCGTTCATCATATTGTTGGCTTTATGTGCTTCTCCTCGTGGTGTGTCCTCCACGCACGTTGTGCTAGGATCTAGGTCGTCTTCCTAAGGTTTTACCTTAGATCGACCATGTGAGCGTACGTTAGGACGTTTTCCAGTCTGCAGGGTCTCAGTATGTCGCCGTACGCCATGCTCCACAGTAGAGGAACACTAGTAAGAACATTTGAGTTACCACACTTGTGTTACCGGCGACAATAACAAACTCTGTGTACCCGTGGGCCGGCTGCTAAAGTAGAAGGTTCTGTATGACCTTTTGAAGATACAGAAAGATCCCATGTATTTACCAGCCATTATGTCTATAAGGATTTGCGAGTTAAGTTAAGGTAGAGGTGTTGCGAATGCTCAGAAGGACGACTATGCAGGACTCTCCTGAGTATTGGCTCTTCTTTCTTCGTTATTCGGCTCCTTGTACTACTAACTGTCGAGGCCATTTATGCCACTGCGAGTACCACCACCACCACCACTGCTAATTGCGGGAATAGCGAGATCATATCGCTAATAACAATACGAATTACGCTGTTATTATTGTGGTTGTTGTTGCCACCACCATATTACCGGGTCCGGAAGACGCCGGACGGCAAGGTCTTGTTAGCCGAGGAGCTCCTAACAGAGGCTTCTTCCGGCTTCTTTGATGACCAGCCTCACATTACCGGCCGGACTCAGTGCGTACAGACTAGTGTCTCCGTACGCTGCTTCTCTTTGTCTATCTGCCTGCATCCTTGTCTGTTTAACTGCGGCTCCATATGTATGTATGTGTGTGTGTGTGGGTGTGTGTGCGTGTGGCTGGGTGCTCGTCTCTCTATTACAGACTCACGTAAACCGACCGTTGGCTAAGAACACTCCTCCGCCGCAGACTTGGGCTCACTATCCGATACTGTCGTTGGCATCAACCGGAACTGGACGGAGACGGCGGCCATAGCCGGCGCATTGCCGCGCTAGAAGATGACGTATTAGCAGAAGGCTTGATGGTGGAAAATGTAGTAGTAGTAGTAGTAGTAGTAGTAGAAGGAGGAAGAGGAAGAACGCTACTAGAGGAATCCAAACCCCCGCCCGGGGGGCAATCGGGGTGGCGCCCCAGCCCGCAACGGAATGGTATGCGACGGAAAAAAGCAAGGCCCGCCGACAGGTCGCCGATCAGCGATAGCAGCCACAGACGACTCGCCTAGCCGACATCGCATATCGAATAGAGAAATCGCATCACACATTATATTTTGCCATCGAAGGAGGCGATCACGAGGTTCTGTTGTTGTTGTTGCTGCTCCTGCTGATATTATTGTTGTGGCTGATGGTGCCGTTGTTGTTGTTGTCGTTGGTACTGCAAATGTTATAGCAATTGTTGTTGTTGTTGTCGTTTTTGTTGATGCTGCTGATATTCTTGCACGTTCTACCGGACTTTCTCATCATACAGAACGCGCAGAGACATGTAAATTGTAGCATTACAGCAGCCGGCGATAGTAGAGTGGAATCTGCCTGCGCTTCAGTTACATACGCGCAGGAACGTCAGCCGCGGTCGGTGGCCGCCTTCATTGAGGTCGCTTCCCTTCACTGAGGTCGCTTCCCTCATTTGTCGAACACTGTTCACTCGGTTTACCTTGCCTAGCGCAAGGCGGGCGAAAGATGCTACGCTGCTTCCTGTCTAAACCGCTGTGCCGATCCAACAATTGAATCGCTCTGTGCGTAGGGACAGCGTCATTAATGTAGCGGCCAGCGCTGAGCCACGTTCGGCACCATTCTGGCCCCACCTAGCCCCAAATACATCTATGCCTACCAACCACCCAGCCACTGATATCGAATGCGGTCGTCGTTCGTGTATATAACCGAAGCCTCCTCATCAGAATGCAACAAACAAGGCAATTAGCATTAAGAAGTTTGCTAGCAATAGAAGAGAAAAGCCACGTTTGTCTTGCTATGCACGTCGTGCTTGCATTGGACGGACCCAACAAACATTTATGCATGTGTCTAAATATGAATAATTTACATTTATGTAGCTATATATATATATATACCTAGAAAGATGTGAATCTATTCATGTTTAGATACAGGCATATATTTTTGCTGGCTACGTATATATATATATATATATATACAGATATCCGTTTATAAACATGAATGTATACATATGTATTACAAAAATATGGCAGTCTTTTATGAGCAAGCAAGGTTATGTCACTTTTGAGTGCAGAAGAGCGTTGGAAAGTACGACATAATGTTTATGTCGTAACACGTTTTAGTTTAACACACTGCTTACACGAAAACGAGGCTAATCTAGAACACCTTTGGGTTTAGTTGAATTGCCAAGCTTTTTCCTGAACACGTTGACCTTTGTTACACATAGAAACTGTAAGTTCGGTGAGGTTGCGAGTGTGCAATAGTGTCCTTGGTAAGAGGCCTCTACGTGCAGTAACTAACCGACAAATCTTTTTTTTGCTTCTGGCAGAGTTGTCCTACTTACAATACAAAGTTGCTGTAGCGTGCAAACTCAATGACGGGACAAAGCGCTATGTAGACAACAAACCAATCAATGGTCCGTCCCGCTTTCTCCGCATTTCCACGTCGATCTATCTATCTATGTATTAACGAGTGTGTCGGTGTAGTCGTATAGCTGTGTATAGTAGCGCACGTTTTGCCTACCATAAACAAACAAAGACCTTCATACACACTCGCTACCTCCCAACCAAAGGGACTTTTCTACCTGACGTTTGACACAACACACAGCAGCGTCGCTTCTCACCGGCGCCCTGACGCGTCCACCTTATACGCTCGCCAGTTCAGGAGTTCGCGTTTAGCCCTTAAGTCTCCTGCCGATTCAAAGCACGATAACGAACCTTCTACAGCGACAGCATTTAAACGGCTAACGGCTGCCATTAAAAATCCGCCAACTTGCGCCTTTGCGCTTAGCCCCCTAAAGTAGGCAAACAGGCTTGAAGACCTAGTCCTACTAACAAACTACTTCTGAGTCACATAGCCGTGCTCATCATTGCTACGACGGACGAAGTGCTGCATAAAGCCGTTGCACTTACTTCTTGTTGAGCTGTTTGATGTTATGGCCGTTTGGTTCAAGATTTCGATCACATTTAAGTACGTACAAATAATGCTAGATATTGTAGCAATTCGTGTCAGCTAACGCGAAACGATAGTTCTTGCTAATAGTAACCATATAACGTCAGACCACACTGCTGTATTGTGACTGTAACTACCAATTGTTTGGTGAATAAATCATGAATATATATTAAAAAAATAATAACCGAACATTGCTATATCAAGTGCCGTCCTGCTGCGCCTACTAATATATTACTTCTAGTGGTATGACATTATTGGTACTATTCGATTGCATATAGTAACGGATACACTTATGGTTATATAGCCAATAGAGTTGGGCAGTAACGTTCTCTCCCTATTAAGCGGCCGGCCTACGGCATACATTAGGCATCGTCGATGTCTCTTGGGTTCAACCCAAAGAATTGAAGGGCATCGCAAAACTGCTGCATCGTGTGTGTCTGATGGTAAGTTAGGTGCATGTGCATCTATTCCTTGATTAATACTCGGACCTAAGATCCGACTCAATTCAACGATGCATATGCAACGCTGCTTGCTACCGCGCAAACTGTTGTACACAGATTGCAAGAGGATGGCTGGCTGAACCGCATCCGCAATTAGCAACAGGATTTCCTGGATCAAGCACACCTTTCGATCAGCTATCCCCTCATCGTCTCAAAGTCCTTATTTTTCTCGCTTGTTGCTCTTCTTCTTTGTTCCCCTTGTGCCTATCTCACTCATGTCTATGCAGAAGTCAGTAGTGTATCATTCCACCTGCAGGGATCTTGCGTGCCGGAAGTTTGGGAAGCTCTGCGTGAAACGAGTAAAGCCCTCGCGGCCTCCCTCTTGTTGAACCCGCTACGGGCTCAGGTTGTTTTTGGCCCTCGTGTGAGGGATTTAAAGTTCCGATCAACATACTGCAAGCTCTGCCTATGTGAACTCGACACTGTACAGAGTGGGTGCGCTAGATACACTCTCCGTCTAGCAGAGGCTCGTTGTATTGTTTGGCCTGCCCACCGCCTGTCGCGGCAGGCAGGCGAAACAATACAACGAGCCTAACGAACTGATCGTGTAGTTCGTTGTGTACACGGGTTTTATTCTATTATGGGCTTCGCTTCTCTTTCGTGTAAATGCTTTTAGACTATGCAACCATGTTTTATGTCTGAGAAGCTGAACCCTGCCTGCTGTCAGCTATATGGCAATCACCCATCAAAAGGTACGCCTTGTTGTTAGTACTGTGCTATGGACTATCAACTGCGTCAACAAATGTACAGTATGGTACGTAGGTTTCAGCCTAGAAACAGTCCTCGTGTTCCGCCGATAACTAATTAGTTTGCGATCTAGAATCATCTAGTCTAGGTCAAAGGCATCGCTTATGCTGGCAACACTCCCAAGACCTGTCCATAAGCTACAGCAGGCAAGCTACAGAATAGGTTTGTTGACCCTCCGATTAAGAGACCTTGAAGATCCAAATATAGATGTGTATCCGCATTGCATCCCCACGGCGGTTGTGTTTTTGTATGCGTCTCATGTATTTCGCCCATCTCATCTGTTGGTAATTCTAATCGCTGGCCGAATCGAATTGGATGAATCCCAATGGAGAACTAACGTTTGTGCAGATTGGCCTGCCGAGGTGCACCCGTTTGGCGTGATCAACTCTACGCATGTAGTATCTAACGGCCAATTTCGCCTTTGTGTTAATCCCCAGAACAGCTGAGTTACTCTCTTAACGCAGCAAAAGCAAACTTGTATAATCTAATTTACATAAAGCTCATAGAGTGGCCAATTATTTGCACTAACTTTAAAAAATGAGCCTTAAAGTTAGCCATTTCAATACCTCTGTAACGTGATTTCCAACCACCAACTAAAGTTGCCAATAGCCAAGTTAAGCTGTGCTGCTAAACAACTTTATAAAATATACAGCAAATACAGTCCGCTGACTAGAATCCAGATCAATCAACGACTTTAAATTTGTTTTTTAGCTCTTGGATACTCACTATTAAATCTCCAATACGACCGAACATTAAAATAATTAGCCCACGTTCGGTGCGTGAAAGGCATACTATACAAATTAACGACACAGAAGAAAATATTACTGTTTTTCGAGATTTTTCGAAATACTGGATATCAATCAAATGGGCAGTTGTTATTTCATCATATACCACACTATAGCGTTAACTACGCCGAAAAGGGAATAGGGCCACGTATAATAACAATTTGTAAGGAGTGATCACCGTACATATACTAAAGGTTAGTCTAGCTCGTACTGGAGACTTGCATTAGCTGGGATGCACGCGCCGAATACGCTGCAAAACAATCAATTATGCGTTTTTACAATGAATAATACCAAACACTATGACTACACACAAAACTTAACAGCGTGACGTGGACATATTCATTTGTGTGTCAAGTGATGCCGCGTAGTGCACATGTTTATTCATAATTAACTCACCGACCGCTCCTTAAGCATTCAATCCATCACTCATCATGACTCAGTATTCAGACTTGGTTCGGTTGCTCAGGTGAGTCAAGTTCTGCTGTCTTCTTTGTCTAATGCCATAGGATCTACTTAATGAATGCTGGTGAAGGCGAGAATACGTTGTCAACTTGAATCGTCTGCAATTGGTGTAGTAGGTTAGTCTTTAGCGAATACATTTTGTATGGTCGTGTCTTGATTTGACAGCGCTGCCTTTTGCGATTACCAGAAAAATGATATCCTCAAAGGTCTACTCGCTTAAAATCGTCTTTTTTCAATACCACAAAAATGGAATGCCGTTGGTGTCGAAGCTATCAACAGCAGTCTACATACGGGCTTAAAACCCCTGCGTGCAATCAAAGGCACTGGCTCGATTCGTTTTGTAGTGGGTATCCTAATGTTACAGATCAACTGTAAACGGGCCCCCAACACCGCCAAATCATTCAATCATTTGAAGCAAGTCGAAAAGTGTCCCTGACTATAGGGTTACGTTACTGAAAAGTGTTTCAAACTGTGCAATCATAGGCGTTGTCATCATGATGACGCCTACCCGCGTACACTTATGGCGATTTGCCGCTAGTGCTGAAGTTTTTTATGAGACATTCCACCGCATAATTCATCCTTATAGTTCTTGAAAACGGATTCTTTGTCGTACTGAGCGAGCGTTAAGCAAATGCTCTTTAAACTTCGGTGTTCGTAATATAATAATAATAATAATAATAATAATAATAATAATAATAATATAATAATAATAATAATAATAATAATAATAATAATAATAATAATAATAATAATAATGCCACTTAAATCAGTATTTATCGAAAACCTAATATCTTAGTCTGCTAGCGGACAGCCAAATAAACACACACTGCATGCGATGGCACTATATCTAAGCAAGCCGAGCGACGTTCAATTAAGCTGACGACCAATCTGCTAATGAGGCAGCTGTCCCAGAGTCCCCTGGCAACAATGATATATATAGAGGTTTATTCAACCGCCGTCGCGAAGGATACGCGGTCGGTTTGCTCTGAGGTGGATGGAATGTACGCTCTGTACATTCCATGTACAGAGCGTCCGGCCGTTATGGACGAGGAAGACGCTCGTCTGGCAGAGCGGATAGGTCCGGAAGTCAATTTTTCTTCCGTTGGGCCTATTGCTATCCAAATTGTCCAATCGATACCGGCCGCGACCGGCGCTGGTCATATAGTCAACAGAGAGAGAGAGAGAGCAAGAGAGACGGGCGGAGAGAGAGAGGCGGAGAGACAACGAAAGACAGCGTAGTGCATCGAGCAAGTCGATGCAGTGCCCACACCTGGCTTGTCGACGCCTCGGGTGCCCGAGGGACTCGCTTTGATGTCGGTCGGCCTAGAGCGCTTTGCTAGAGACACTCATATTAGACCACCAGTCGGAGAATAGCAGCTTTCGACTGGTCGACCGGCCAGAAGTTAACAGGTCCAATCACTTTCGAGCGTAATACCTGCTGTATGAAAAGCAGCTACGATCCGACAACTGATTCCTTTACTCTCTCACCCAGCTTCCGCGTTCCCTCAGAGATGAAGTGGTTGTAAAGAAGAAGAACGGACGAGGTTCCACTAAACGCTGACGCCGACTAGAGTGAGAGTTACACTGAATGGATTGAGATGTGTACCTGCATTTATGCATGTACACATATATATATATATATATATATATATATATATATATATATATATATAGCTATTTTGTGTTGCGTGGCTCACGGATTATCTAAGTACACGGTACGGTGTGCTTTCAGGAAATTTGTTCTATATTTATGTTATCATTGCCGTATTTGAATCAAATGTGCTTTTTTTAGATAATGTTACTAGGTAGGTTACTTTGCCCCAAAGGGAATTCTACGAAAAATTGCTCATTAGAGTGGCAGATTACTCATTTCAGTCAGTGCGTCCTTTTGTCAAAACAAGCCTACAAGCAAGAGTTATCCGAGAGCCCTTTATGGATGAATGTAAATCAATAGCTGTTGAAAGCACGCGCTTACTTGCATAAAAATGACTGCTATCCTTTATAGGCCGCTTCCTTTAAAGCATTTCCTGTTAAGGAGCTTGTGGTGTCTGCACTAAAACAATTGTGTTTATATGACTTTAAATAGGATATAGCTCTGTCTTATAAAATTATATTTATTATTTTGCGTGTGCGTCAATATGTTCAAATCTGCATCTTACTACCATACAAGTTGATATAAGCATCATCTCAGACCATGTGCCATAGGGATTCGATTTTGCTTTTATCTATGCAAAGCAAAAATTCCAATCTCGTAGACATAAAACTTCGGTCGCAATATCTACATCTTAATACCGCAATACCAACTAGTCCTCGTGGACCATTCGGCCATATTGGTATTTTTCTTCCTATGTTTGTTATGACATTCTTGCTATAGCTTTCTTCTACCAAGGAAGTATGTCAAGAAGTCAACTCAGCGTATCACTCTAGGGAATAGAAAAATGTAGGCAAATAAGTGGTAGCTCTATATAGATAGTACCCCGAAAGTCTTAACAAGGACTGAATAAGAGTCATACGTTACTCTGCCACACTGAACATTTTGTTTATCTCGCGTTATAGCTGGTGTCTATATCTGTAGTAGCCGATATATCTAAATTACATTAACTAGCTTTACACGTCTGCATTCACCCATTACTTTTGCTCGTGCTCACACAAACGCTATCGTTAAATGTACATTTCTAATGCATACTGGGCGGCCAGAACACCGCTGAAAACAGCGTTGTTATTGTAGCCAATAATAATAGGTTTGGTGTACGGTTTGCTGGAACTTGTTCGTAGTTACACCATTAGTTTAGATCCGTCCTTGCCGTCATTAAGCCACAAGTTAAATTTATTTAATTATCTATGTCTACGCATAAATTGGCTGCGACTGTTTTCAATGCAGCACTTACCTCAAAAGTGTTCAAAAGCAGAACGTTCAGCTGTATTGAACAAGCTCGCGTCATAATGTTTCAACATTTTCTTAGCGGCTAATTTTTTTAGATAGCCTACTCTATACACATGCTACTAGAATATCGTTGATAGGGTCCTTCACGACATAGTTCCACTTAATCTCTTGTGATGGACGCAACCTATCTTATGAATGCTGTGCTTTTAGAATAGAGCATTTCTTTGGCGAGTGCGGAATGCATTCTGACATCTAATGCTAGAAATAGCATTTCCTGGTTTCCTGTACAACAACTTAGCGCTTTGAAGACGTTTGAAAGCAGCCTTGAACCATTTTTCATTATTCGTTGACGTAGTCACGCCTAGATATGGGTAGTCTGCGCCTCGCAACCGGAGGAGACACATAGGTACGCGGGTCGCGAGCCCCACCGTTACACATTTGTATTTATGGGGTTGTCCGTCTATGTAGCAATGCGAAAAGCAGTCCCGTGGACGTTGTTAATTCTTGGCTGAGGATCAGCCCGAAAACTTTACTTAGATATGGGTAGTTAGCTGTCCGCCCCACCGCAGACGGCCCTCGACACTCATGTTTAGGAGCGGCAATAATGGCGCTGAAATTTCCCGACACTGTTCCGACAACTGCTCCGAGTTTGAGCGTACGGTTACCAGCATAGCGCAGCGTCACGCTTTGCGGCACTTGTATTTGGTTGGGGGGTGCAGGGCGAATGTATACGAAACATTGGGTGGAGGCGATTAACCCGCGTAACAACGCTAAGTCTGGCCCTGCTGATGACGTTGCGTTTGCGCTGTACTAAACAATTCCACTTGCCTCCGAGCGCCAATTTTTGTGTCACTTTTAATTAACGTCTAACATTAGGTGCATACAACGGCAGCAATAAATGTCACCTAATATTGGCTAATAATCTAACGTTTATAGGTCTTATTCATTCAATAAGAGCCCTTCTTTTTTTGTTCGTGTTATTGATTAACTATTGGCTACACATTAAATAACTGCAATGCAACATGCATTCTACAGACATTTTCTACGGATTACAACCTTGACACTAGTGACAACCCAGACTCGTGTGCTCGCTGACCTTATGCTGTGCATAATGTTGTATGTTAACACATGTCCAGCATCGCTAGGAAGGCGTAAAGCATATCTTTTGTTATGACACAGTATGCGTATGTCAATATGTTTTATGTTATTGTGTGTAGCTTCTGATACGTTTAGAAGTATGTGATTTCATTTTTCTATATCAGCGTGATTGTGGACTACGCGCTACGTATGGCATACGAGAGATAGGTACAGGTGTCAGTCGAAATTGTTTGAGCTGACAAAAATGCTCGGCCTCATTTGTTCAAGTGCCAACACACCACGATAACGCTTCCGTTCAGTGCGCCGAAATATGCATGAAGTATGTGGGTTGAATACTGTTGTGACGATACAGAACATACCTACCCCAAAAGTAGGCATTGCGTTAGGTGACTTTGCATGAGGGTTTTCTTGATATGAAAGGCGACGTAACAGAGAAGGGCGCAAGGAGGGCCTGCTTTAACGACGAGGACCCTTTAAAGGTCGCTAGATGAGTATGGAATCACGAAGCAATGCCAACGCAGTCCCGTAGACGTTAAATGCTGGCTGAGGGTCAGCCCAAGAAAGTTTAGATGAGTCTAGCTAGGGTCTTCTAGTAGAAGCTTGGCAGGGCTTGTTTGAAAACTGGTCCTTTGTAAAAAGTGCTAAACTCAACGAAAGAGAGTTGTAAAAGATGCATATTATGTATAACAATAGCGTCGTCGAAATACTTCTTCGAACGCCCTCGTTGCATAAGGCCTCAACTCCCTGAAAACGTGCTTGTAGGTACCGCCCGATAAGATGCTATATTTGGCAGGATGCCCGTATAAACAGAAGTAAAGTAAGTCTTTCACCTCCACGCATCGTGTTGCTCTCCATTCGGCGCACTTGACATTGTAGCCTATTATAATGCAAAACGAAATCGTTCAGTACATCCTAGCTTTTCGCTAGCTATCTGTCGTTGCTTTTATTATATTTGCATTTTTGTATTTCTTGTGTCGCTGCTTCAACTCAAAAGTCTCTGGTGAAGGCTGTCACTCATATGAATGTTACTCTTTCTACGGTGCGATACCGTCAGATCAGTTCTATATTTGTAGCTGAATCGGCAGAGAGAGAGAGAGAGAGAGAGAAAAGAGAGTCGTTGCGCCGTCTCTCGTGATATACCTTAGACTAACCACAGACTGTAGCTACGGTGCTTTTAATTCTAAAAAGAAAAGCTCCAAGTCGTTCCCGCTAGATTTTTAATCAAATGCACAAATTATTAATATTTGCTATATATATTGCCTATACGTCGATAAATATTTATATGGGCTACACGCAAATTTTGTTATATTTTTATTCAAGCAATATTCGTGCACGGGCGCTTCGATAAGGCTATCATGAAACTCGTTTACATAGACTGGATGTTCGGTTTTTACTATCAATGACCAACTTCTATTTCTTTATTTTATAAGGGGAGAAGGAAAAATATGAAATAAATAAGAAAAGCAGATTCTCTATCTAGTAGCTAATTTTGTTTTTACTTAAACACGTAGTGGGCAATATTGCCGCTTTTGTCTGGTGTTTCAACTAGTCTTAAAATATTATTTGAAATGTTAAAAATAAATTTAGATATATTAGTTTCCCTTTGAAGTCCATATGTAGTTCAATTTTGGTACGTCTACCTATTCATGTGTATCTATACGTGTAAATTTTACTCGACACATTTTGAACAATTGGTGCCTAACTATCTACTTGTGAAACGGTCTACTGCTATCTGAGCGTAAAGCAGCTATTAGCCAGGGTATAAACCACCGACGTCCTTCTGTTAGAAGTGATTGGCCGTTATCATCCTTCCAACCGCTAGTGTGTTCAGTGCTGCTCTTATTAAAAACGTGATGGAGTCGCGCTGCTCCGCTCAGGCTGGGGACCTCACCTCGCGTGTTCTGGTGTATCTTCGAGTCCATCATCGCAGTGGACGCACGTGGGGCTGGGAGCCTTTCTGATCTTGAATAGTTTAGAATAGAAGTCCTCATGGCCCGTCAGGACCTGGGTGCTCCGGAAGGTTTGTTCTCCCTTGGGCCAATATAGCCATTGTTTTATATTTGGTGTCCGCTTCGGGAGACTGAACCCTGGAGCACTCTTCTCCAGGCCGTCTGACGCCTTCTGCCATAGGTTGACGCCACATCGACGCTCGTCTTCTTTCTTAAATATAGGGTCTTCTGATATGGCAGCGGCGCTCTTTTGCGCTTCGGCCTTAGGAGACTGTTCCGGCGAGTAGAAACGCCGCCGTCAGGTTAGCAGTGGTCACTCTGAGGGCTGGAAGGTGCTGGCCAGATTGTTAAGGCCAGGTTAAAGCCCCGTTTAAGGCGACTGACTTGGTCACTGACATTAGGATGCATCGCTTGAAGTGCCGGAGTCCAAAAGTGTTTGGCGGCATGCGACGTACGAAGTAATTTACAATTTGAAGGACTTCTACCATTGCGTGGCGCAAGTGATACGTACCTCAATGACGCCGGTCAAAGAATACTCCAAGGTACCTTGTTGTGCTAACGATATTGATGTCTTCGCTATTGAAGCGCGGATAAAGAGCGGGGCAAATCTTCCGGCCCACTCGCTCTTGGCCTGAAGCTAAGCTAAACCTCGCAACCAGTACGCGACGTCGGCGGCTGCCTCGTTTGCACGCATCTCCAGCGCTCCGGTATCCGGGCGTGGGCGGTAAGGACGAGGTCGTCACTGTAGGCAAGGAGGTCGGCTCCGGCGGAAAGTTCCCCTGCTGCAGCAGAAATAGCTCAATGCCGTCATAAGCTGTGTTTCATAGCAAGGGCCAAGTATGGAGCCTTGTGACCCTGCAGTTATATTAAAGGCCATTTTGAGGACTATATCGACCGACCATGTAAGTAGTCGGACTTTAAGAACGTAAAACGGGGCCCTTTCCTGTGGAGAGTCTTGAGTATGACTTTCCACGGAAGACTTTTAGAAGTGTCTTTGATGTCGAGTAAAAAGACCAAGAGGATATCTCGTTTTCGGCGGGCACTTGGAGAAGCTCGGCCTTTGATTGAATTCGTTAAATGGCGCTTATTGTCGATCGCCCCTTCCAAAGTCTATGTTAGGGGGTGTTAAGAGACCGTTTCCCTCCGCAAAGTATCGGAAGCGTTCCTCTACGATGGACTCGAAACCTTAGACCAGAGATCTAGTTAAGCAGGTTAGGTGATAGAAAGTAGGGCCCTTCGGGATTAGAGAGATCCGCGGCCTTCCATTCTGTAGAAACGAACCCAGACGTAATATCTTCGTCACCGCAGCGGCCATTGCTTCCGTATATTCCTTTATTAGTACCTTGGCTTCGGAATGGCCGTCCAGGCCTGGCGCCTTTCCTAGCTTGAGACGTTCCGAAGCTTTGTATACTTCCTGCAGTGTTACTTCCAAAGGTTGCTCTTCTTTAGTCCCTGGGACTTCCAAGTAGAGAGTGGGTGTTAGCCTTGTCGTACTCTTTTGGGCGGGGCACTTCCATACCATCTTGTTTGGGCAGCTCTTGGAATCGTCCTCCAACCCTTTCAGAAAGGCCCCCCAGAAACGCTCCTTGCTTCTAAAGAGTTTTCTGCAAAGGAGGGCGCACAGCCTTTTGGACTCGAAGTTGGGGTGCAGAACCGCCTACTTAGCGGGCAGGATCACCTTGCCCTATTGAGGGGGCGTTGCGCCTGGATGCAGTCTTTCCTGAGGCGATCAGTATCGACCGTCAATTTGTGTTTAGGTATGCCTGGGCGGTGGCGTCTTTGTTAGATAGCGTGACTTGAGGGGGCTATACACGTTGTCTTCAAAAGCTTCTGCAGGCTTGCGGTCTTAGGCAGCCTTCTGATCCGATAAGCTTCCTTAGCGACCCCCGAGATATTTCGGCTCCTTGGAATCTGTTGGAAGATGCAGCGATGCTGCTCGGAGGATACTGACGTCAAACTAGATGAAATATTGGTCGTTAAGAAATTCTTTATCCAGTCATACTGTTCAGTTTAAGATCCGTAAACCTTTGTTCGGCGCGCCATTATTAGATCCATGCACGAAGTGCGTCAACCTCTTTGAAAAATGAATGCATATGCAAAGTAGAAGTACTTTTGGTCAAAGTATCTCCGGCCGTGTTCTCCTAGAGGTGTATCCTCAGAGTTCACAGCCCCCGTGCGTCATTTTCTGGACACCGTTGTGTACCCATCAGGTTTTTCAGCGGTACCAGGGTGGTTTCCGGGAGTGGATGTCGCCGGGTCGGGGGCCGAAGTTAGCCTTGTGGCGAGGGGGGCACCGACAGGAAGTTAGACCGGAGACGGCCATGGCAGACTTCTTTTCTTTGCATTCTAAATGATCTTTCGGGCAAGCGGCCTAGTTAGGCGAGTGCCTCTCGTCGCCACAATTGCAGGCAGGTTTAATTGTGCACTCTTTGGAAAGGTGCCACAGTTTCTGCCCCATACTAGTGCCGCACCAGTGGCACCAGAATCCATAAAGAACTCTCCTCTAGGATGTTTGCCGCAATATAAACAAAAAAGGATAATATATATACTCGTATATATATATATATATATATATATATATATTAAGCTGCCGCACTTTGTGCCCCTGATATAAAAGGGTGACGTGTGTATTTAGGTATGCATGTAAAGCAAATCAATTATATATATATATATATATATATATATATATATATGTGATTGATTCGCTTGATATGAATACCTAAATACACATGGCACCCTTTTATTTATATATATATATATATATATATATATAAATCGCAAAAATAAAACTAAAAAAATAAAAATGCGGGAATTTGAACTCGAACCGATCCTGCAGAGTGGCAGCACGCCCGATACAATATACCGGTATTGTATCGGGCGTGGTGCCACTCTGTTACCCACCCCCTGTGGACCTGAGCTCTTCGGTAAGCACCCTGCCACTGACTGTGCTAGTTCTTGGTGGTTGCTCTCTATAGTCGTTATGCGTGTGCTTGCCTATGTACACCTACCATACCTAGTATATACACAGTTTGGTATGTGCACAGCGGACTGCACTGTTCACCTGCCGCTTCTGCCTGCAGAGGTGCGATAAGTACTGTGCAGCACTGAAGCATACATCATTGCACTACTTCTCTTGCCTACTAAAGGTAACGCCAGAAAAAAAGATTATGAGGGCAGCTTTAGACATAGGGTGTAGGACTATAGTAAACAGAATTCAATTGAATAAGTTCAGTTAGGGAGGTCCTAGTGCTCAATCAGGAAGTGGTTTGCTATTTTGATATTCGAATGGAGTAAGCGAGACAAGCACTCAAGCAGATCCTGCACGTTTAAAGCAGTGACTCTCACGTGAAACCCTACAAATGCATAGCTTTGAAGAGAGGTTTGTACAGCACAAGCGAACAGCTAGAGCTGTGGCCCGGAAGCGACACGGAGAGCTGCACGCGGTAAACTGTGCGGCCTGCTCGGCTACAAGTTGCGACCTGAGGAATGTTGCCATTGCGACCACTAGCCCAACAACCGAGTGTATGTACAAGGCATAAATGCAACCACCCTTACCGAGTCGATGAACTGTGAGAGGCGCTAAAAAGGCGAATGGGACCAAAAAATCCCAAGCAGCAATGGACTCTAGACGCTTTTGTGAGCCTTGGCGCAGCATTTTATTAGGCTACATGGTGCACCCAAGTCAACAGCTGGCTTTCGACTCGGAAGGGACGGCATGCAGGCGCAAATGCGCCTCACCACCACCCCTACAATCGGATCTCAAGAGGACCTTATCGACTTCCAATTTCTTATGGTTTAAGTTGTCTTTTCGACTTTATAGTCAAAGGCTTTACCGAGGCACGCCTTCCGGACAGAGAAGAACGGCTTTCTTTCCAGCGCCTAACACAAGTTGAAAGCACGTGGAACGCTCTCAGCGCTATACTCTAGGTACAACCGAAGCCCAAAACGGACCATGTTAAAATAACCGTTATGTCCCAATGACCTATTACACTAAATGCCACCTACATTTAGGCACCAACAAATAAGGTGCCGCTTACTTATGTTTAAGTTAGAGTCAATTGCACTGCACTGTACGAGGCTCCTGTATGGGCAACATACAATTTAGCTAGAACCGCCAATAGACGACGAATATCGGATCAACGTTTCTAGTTTTTAGGGTACTCGTGGAGTACCAAACTTTCAGCACCGAAATAGCGATATCTTTAGCAGGAACGATATTTTAGAATTTCTCAATAAAAATGGAGGATGTTGGCATTTGTGGGAGAACAACCCGCAAGGAAAACAGTGCACACAACCCTGCATATATGCACTACAACGATAGACCCTATTTTAGTGGGCCTAGTTGTGGGCGCCAAATACGCTTGCACGATGAAACGTCTTCATGGCGAAAATAACCGCGAACATAACGATGCGCTTGCACCCTGAAATAGAAGCCGGCACAAGGAAACTCTCCCTCACGAATACTTGGAATGAGGCGAGCATTACCCAGTCGAACATGGAGACGGAGAGTCTACGTGAGTTAGGTCAAGAGTCGTCGCCAAATAGTGTTAATTATTGCTTAAAGGATATGTGTTTTTTTGGGGGGAATTTGTATCATTCGTATATTTTTTGACACGGCCAGAGTACAGTTTGACCAAGAGCGTTCAAAGCCTTATGCATTGTTCAGTTTGAAGCTAGAACATACTAAGGAAGGTTAAATGGCCGTTTTTTGCGGGCCGCGCCGTCTATATTGCAATTGCTTCCATTGACTCGAAGATAAAACGATACAAACAAACTGATAGCAATAATAGTTCATTGTCAAGCTAAGCTTTGACTGGAGCTTATATCGAGGCAATATGTCCAGGATGATTTGGTGCTTAATCCGCTTGAGGGCAGATTTGAAATCTACCATTGTAACTGTCACTGGTGCATTTGCATTGGCCATGTGCGTTGCCGGTTGTAACCAAACTCTATTTACTATAGTTTACCGCGCTACGCGATCTACGCAAAAGTTTTCGGAAACTCGCTTCACTATACCGTAGTACAAACTTCTCGTCAGGTCTTTACTAGTTAAGCGTACTATCGTCCGAACTGGTTTGTAACACGGAGCATTTGGGCAGACCATTGTTCTGCCTGTCTCTTCTGTGTGCCTTTTCGTGCTCTCTATGGAAGGCCAGTTCATTGTGCCGTTATGTAGCCTGAGCTAACTCGACGACGACTCAAACAGACGATCGACCAACGGGCCGAGCGGCCGTCCTACCAACCAATAGCAGAGGTTCTCTATCTTAGCCCATAAATAGCAATAAGAGACGCGAGTTCGGGACCTATACGGGGGTAGGTGGGTTTTCGGCGCTAACGTACTCCGCCACCCGCCCCGCCCTGCCCGAGCATGAATCTTTCTTATCGACAGCGACAGCAGCGACAACACCGTCTTCGGGCGACTTCTTGGCAGTCTATTTACAATAGTTTAGGCCAAAAGCTGATGCTTTTGGCTCGAATATTCGTCTGCCTGTATGTGCTAGCTGTGCTAAGCCTATAGACTCTACTATTAGTTGCTGCGGCTGCCGTTTTTGCTGCTGCTGTTGCTTGTGGGAACCCCTATGAAAATCAGTATGCATCTGTATATATTTACGCATACGCGCCTGTGTGTGTGTCCGTGTGTGTTCGTACATATATGCATACACGTACAAACGTGTACTGGTGTGTTTGCGCGCTATGTCGTGCGGGGCGGCGGGCCCGACAGGCTTTGCTACCCTTACTCCATCAGTCCTTGACGCTACCGTACGCAGAGTGCGAGTGCGTCTGAAGACTACTCTGCGCCGTCCACACGTGTCTGTACGCATATATCTGTAAAAACGTTTATATATATATACGTAATATCGCGTATTATATCCGTCGCCTTGTGGCCGGCCCACTATTCCTTCTTGACTCGCACTGTGGCTCCCGCTCTCCTCCCATCTCCCATGTCTCGCACTCCCATGTCTCACACTCCCATGTCTTGCACTCCTATGGCGTACGCGCACTTCCTGCGCCCTACCCAACCCAAGTCAGCTTGCCTTACCGTTGCCTACTTACAACAGCTCGAGCACCAGCAGTAACAACAGCAGCAGCAGCTCAATATAAGCTAGCTGTTGTAGCAAGGTCGGATAGAGTTCGAATGCCAGATCCCAAACGGGAGATGCACGACATCGACATTGAATGACGACGAAGACGACGACGACGATGGTAGAAAGCCAACAGGGCTGAGCCAACAAATAACAGAGCCGAGCTGGGGAATTGAGAATGGAAGAAGGGGGGGCATGCCCCTGTACATGCTTGTTTCCGGACAACTGCCTACTTCTACTCGGCGGCTGGCAGACGGCTGCAGAAGATGGAAGAAGAATCAGCAGAAGAAGAAGAAGAAGAAGACCTCCCGTTTTATTTTTCTCTCGCTCAACCAAGACCCCGCGCCCCTCTGCTCTACCGCTCGGAGCATGCTGCATCCATGTGCTTCGTCGTAAGCCTGCATCGGACACGATCGAAGATTCACAGCCAACGGCGGGCTGGCGCTTTCCTACGCTGTACCTGCTCTGCCAGCCCAGCCCAACCCGCCACCCAGCCCCGCTTGCCGGCCTGCCGATTGCCCACGCTCTCTGATTACTTCGCGCCGAGTAGAAGCAGAAGCAGAAGTAGAACGAGACAGACGACGCCTCTCGAATCTACGAAAGTGATCTAAGCGGTCGGATCCAAACGCGAACAAAGCATCAAGACAACGAACGCAATGCGTCGCCGCCGTACGCCACTCCCCCCCCCCCCTCCCTGGCTACCGGGGGGGGGGGCGACTATGGGGACGAACGGACTACCCTCGGACCTCTTCGTAGCACTGGTAGAGGTATAGGAGACGAGAGTTGGGTGGAGAACGGTCTTACGTTGTGCGGTTAGCTGCTCGGCCTCAGACACTAGCTAGCTATATGTACGTACGGTTAGGTACGCGCGGTTAGGTTTTCCGACTGCTGGTAGCATTAGTTGTAGTAAACATAGCAGATAGAGCCACCCGTATAGCAGCTTCAATGCGGGACCGGCCCATCGACTAACGGAGCGGCGGCCGACTGATTTCTGTCGTCACGTTCTCATCGCATCCACCAGTGGTGGTGATGGTGGTAGTGGTGGTCGTAGTCGAAAGCAATGCCGGGCGAAGAGGAGGAAAAAACCAAAAAAAACAGCTAGAGAGGGATAATAACAAGCAGAAGCAAGAAAAGCTACAAATGAACAGACACCCACGTAAGTAGTAGCATGGTACTGTGTTCGCTGCCGGAACTAAGATCGGAACTCTTTTTGTTATGGTGCTTGTCCTACTTCGCCTAACTCGCCTACTATTTGCACGGCTGCGGCCTGATCGCTGTCTGGCGATCTTTATTCTTTTTTGTTTGTTTTTATTGTCGTTTTGTTCTTCGGTTGTCGATCGACTGCACTGAATCAACATGATAAGCATTGTAGTCGCACTTAACCATTCATTGTGCACTTTGGCTAAATGTCGTTTCGTATGCCAGAAGAACTTCTGTACGGCGTACAGATACGTGTACATGTATCATTTGTCCAACGAAAACCCTGCATAATATGTCATAAATCTGCAGCATCTATCTGCGATGTTCGACTACATTGCGAGCAGCAAAGGTAGCGCAGGTCACAGGCGCGACCAACATACGAGTATAGACCAACACCCGGTACTACATTCAGTACTAAAAACCACTGCTGCAGACAGCGACACGGAGTGTACTCGGACTATCGGACTTTTTGCTCCGGCATTATTTGCCGTTATATAGTGAGGTATATTCCTGACACCCTATGGAGCCGACTTTAAGAGCGACACATATCAATCTGCGCTAGCCGCTTATATAACCCCGTCCAGTCAGCGGTTCCCGCTCTGGAAGTCTCGGGTTCAATCTTGTTGCAAAACATATCATTTCGAAACGATTATACAGATAAACTATTAGGATTTGCAAATTTAAGTAAATAAAAATGTATAATTGTTATTCGCGTAATATTAATATTTACGTGTAACATTTCGTTGCCGAGTGAGACCTAATGCAACTCATCCATGTCACGCTAGTAACCTACGTCACAAAAACTCATATTCGTTGTTTTTCTTTATCCAACCAGCTCAGGGTCCTGCCGCTCGCATTGTTTTCTCAATTCAGATGCGTTGTATGTAATACATTTGATTAAAATCAGACTATAACTCTACTTTCGATATTTTTTTAAAGTAACATGAGAGAACAATGTCGCGATAGAACTGATCGCTCATCTTAATTACTTCCGTCGCTACACACTCCATGCATCGTTTGAATATTTGAATGATCACATACCCCCTGAATTTCGTTAGCTTGGTATTCTCTAGGGTTTTGGCCTTTAGTTTGTTCTAACCAGCCTGGTGCCTATGCCTGTATTCACAAGTTTAGTTTGATATGATCTCGTTCTAATAATAATAATATTAATAATAATTTATCACTTTTTGGTATTACTATATAAATTAAATTACATTACACTCGTGTTCCTTAGGTCACAAAAAGGGCATTTATCCAGGAAATAATATTGACTCACGACCCAAAAAGCTGACGTCGACCAATATAGTCCATAATGATATTTGATGGGTGCAAATGGCGACACATGGCGCTGCTCGAAGAGTTCCATCCTTGCATTATCCAGCATTGCCGGCGTCTTGTAGATCGCGTCTAGTGCTTCTTTCATATTCTTCTGCTCAGACTGCCTACGGAACTCTCGTCGTGAAACCATAGCCGAGATTGGAGCGGATCCTCGATGAACGGCATCGTTCTCGGCATACTACAATTTAGCCTATTCTATGCGTTTTTAGGGAGGCTCAGAACTTTCTCAGAGAGCATTACCTCTGCTGTATCGAGAGCAATAAGCTGCTGAGCGAATAGTTATTTTTAAATTACTGAAGCGGCATTCAGATTAAACAGTATTGGGAGGTTCTTTACTAAGAGCTTCATGGAAGCCGGGATTAAGGTCATGGCAACACTGCAGCTATAAACTCGTTGAGTTATGTGACCAGAGAACTAGGCTTAGTATCCCCCGACAAACGACCTCCGAGATAAATTATTTTATTTACCGCATAAGAAGCTTAAGAATTGGAGATTGCGTGGCTTTGCTCTTTCGAACAACCACACAATACATTTATAGCCCGGCGACTTGTGATACGATACTTCGCGCCGCTTATAATCAACCATCCAAATTTTCTACATTATGGCTTCACACATTTGCTACTTTTTGTGTACTTATATTATATTTTAGAATATCTTCCAGATCGGCCTTTGAGCTAAAACCTCGTACACTTGATTTAGCAGTACGCAGTTGTTGATGTATTATTCTAAATTGCATATTTATTTATTATTACGTTAACATCATCCTACAAACCTTAGAACATATCGCAGCAAAAGGGCATGTGTCGCATCAGGATTAAACTCAAGGCTCCTATGCTAGAGCCGCCGGCATTGCCGCCTTTCCATCCCGTCGAGACTAATTTACTCTTTTACTTTAATAAAAGCTTTATTTATGATACGATCATTTGTTCGTGAAGAATATAACGACGTGACACGGCGACTTACTTCGCTCTAGCTGTACGTAGATAGCCATATATATGATAATAAATGCGGTTATATACACAAACTGTGGATTTGTCAATTTAAGGAGCCTCTGGCATTCTTTATCCATCGAGTCTCTATAAGGCTATGTGATCAGATTTGACTATTGAGCAGTATCAGTGTTTTTGCAGAGGTAGACACCGTTGTATCAGGCTTTGAATAAATGAGCAATTATAGTGGCGGCTGCACTTATGCTACGCCGTTACGACAGAGCGTTCGAGTAGTCAAACCACATAGAAAACGAACAGAAGAATATTCAGAAGAATTTTCTCGGCGCAAAGTGCTTAACATACAGTTTTTATCATCAATTTTAATTTTAATGTGCCACTGTTATCTATATCGGAAAGCAACTGGATGCATTAGGGAGGCGAGTCGCATACACAAAGTTCTACCTTTATAAAACGCTAGCCTCGAAAGCTGAACTTTCACTACATGTATCTATTACTATATATATATATATATATATATATATATATTGCATTTAATACATTAATATATATTTTTTATTTAGTTATTATTTGTATTTGCTACTCTTATTTAATGCATTTACTTAATTTTCTATTCACTGGGTTTATTGCCGTTACTTACTGCATGAGAATATATTCATCGTTACCTATACGTACAGTGCTAGCTGACTATATACAGCCAACGATGGCGCCCACCGCAAGCAAGAGAAGCGCAGCTCGCAATTTGATCGTAAGCTTGCGTCAAGGCTTCATAGCTCAGTGTTTGCTTATTGGAGTCCCGGATGTCAGCCTTCGGCCTGCTACTTCGGCCCGCTTTAGCTGACTCCCTCAAAAAACGATGCTTGATTAATGCACTTGCAATAATGAACCTCATTTTGGCTGGGTCAACAACCAGCTGCTCGGCCCGTGTCCGGCCCTAATTATTGCCGTTTGGTACTAGAGCGCCCACCAGACAACGAACATTTGCTGTCTATGCAGCGAAAACTAGCTCTCTATGTATCGTTGAGCTGCGTGTGTATGCAGTATATTATAAGTAATACGTACTATAAAGCTTATATATATATATATATATATATATATATATATTATATGTGTGTGTCTGTATATCTGCACATGTCACGTGTACGTGAACGTATGATGCTGAGCGATTTGCAACAGGACCGTAAAAGCGGTACGCGTATAGGGGGCAAGGAAGAGGCGCAGTGTGGCCTAAATAGGGGTACAGTACTGAACGGCGTTGACGAGCCGCCGCACTCCTCTACTCGTTAGGAGACTAGACTACTCTACGGGCTACTCTAGTCCAAATATGTACCCACTCCGGCCGTAGGGCAGACCATTGATGTCGTCATCGCCTTCGTCACCGATGGCGATGGCCGTCGAGGAATATAGGGAGCCAGACAGGATCGAGACTATCCTCTAAGGAGTTTATCGGGGGCTCTTCTGCACATGCCTTCACGTTTGCTTTTGGACGTTGATCTGATGTCTGGATGGGAGCTGAACCCCCAGCACCGCCACTACCCTTACCCAGTAGGAGGTCGCCTTTCCTGGAAAGAAAAGAGGGACGGAAACTTCGCCCCCCTTTTTTCTCGTATCCTTTTAATCAACAAACTCTGTGTTTGCTGGCCTGTAGGGCAAGCAGAAGATATAGCGGGCTGTTAGCTTACGGTCTATTCGGCTCAGTAGGTCTGCGTCCACTTCCTGCAGCATTTCTCTCCCGCCACATTTTCTGTTCTTTTTTTTTCTTTCTACTTGGGCTGTTGACTGGTTAGCCGTGAACCACCAATCTGGAAGAGCGGAAACCCTTAGGAACGTAGTGAAGCACAGCGTTTACCTTATGGCAGACGCGTTTTTACAACCGTCCGCTTCGGATCTCTGCCTCCAGGCTTTGCTGTTGGTTTTGCAACGCTCAGAACCTGTCGCTCTGTCTCACTCGAGCCAGCTGGCTAGTTAAGAGCGTGTTGGCCACACTGCCGAGCTCATTCCTCGGTCCTCTTATCTCACCCACCCATACTAGGGAAATATGCTCAGACTTAACACCAATAGGTGGTATTTATTTTTCCTGAGTAATTGTTCTCCTAGAATGATTAGGAGATTGTTTAGCCTACTTTTTCATGTGGCGCTTATCTGGCGTTGCGCAAGGCAGCTGCCTGTTATCACGAATGTCTTTGAACGTGAGCAAATGCATATCATCATCAATAGTCGAGTGTTTCTGTAAGGGGTATTCTGAGCAATATGTTAAGTATACATGTCACCTTATTCCTCATAAATCTGTTAAAAACGATACCTCTCAAAGGCTGTTAAAATCAGGTAATTAGTATTTGGTTGCTAGTGTCAAAATAACGTCATGGTAATACCGGTACAAAAGTGCGTTGTCTTTGAGCATAGCCAAACGCAGCAGAATACTGAGTGGATGACTAACACATGCCATCGGCGTTGACTTTATGAAAAATCTATCGGTTAGAATCTTCACAAACACCCTTACAGTCACTCGCATAAACTTGTTTCAGCGACGAGTTTGTACAGAAAGATGTGCCCTACTACGCTAACGGTTAATGTTTGATATTCCTATACGATTAACTGCAGACAAGGTTTTAAATACACGCACTTTTTTAGCACGCCATACTCTCACTTTTTATCAATGTTTGGCGGGCACTGTTCAAATCTACTAAACTTCATTTTAGTTACGTATATTTAGCTAGTATAGCCCATTTTGTCGGCGGCAATCTTTGCTCCTCGATTAACATAGCGGCACGACCCCGAAGCCTTATCAACAAAAATCGCTTGCCGCATTTGATTTTAGTAATGCTTCTCGGCGTTGTACCAGTTGTTGTAGTTATGTTAGTGGAAGTCGCCTAACATATATATATATATATATATATATATATATATATATAAGTGCGTTTTATTAATAACATGTGCGATGACCATGACTTTATTTGTTTTTCCGTAAGGCTAATGCCCGTGTACGGTTTTGCACTGATACATCCAAGCTCATCATTGTCAAAGAAAGGAAAGGTTGTGTGTAGACACACGTATCTCGCATGTTTCTACCTAATTATACCTAAATAATAAATTGGCTGAGGTTTTTGAATAACATCCTTTTTAGCATCCTTAAAGCTGTCCAGGCCGAGCCCCACGTTATATGCCGACCACCAACATGGCAGGTGTGTGTGTGTGTGCATATGCGACAGTTATCATGAGCGTTAATCATGATATTTAAACAAGTCAATAGTTATGCACACTCAAACCTCCGAAGCAGATCTTGGCAGAATAAAATACTGTTCGACATGTCGAGCATATACACATATGTCGTATTGGCCAAGCAACAGGTGCAGAACTATGTGCTATGAGAGCGACAGCTCAGAGGACAGCTCAGACACTACTAGCTGACATAGCACACCATTTGAAAGCGGAGCAGCTTTGAGATCGCATTAAAGGCGCTGGTATGCTAGTTTGGTAGACAGTGCTCAACCGCTGCAGGCGCCGCATTGAACAAACGATTAGCCGAACAAAAGGTTGGACTTGTACGAAATGACAGGATGGAGGAGAACAAGGCGTGCTATTGACCTGGAAGGCAAAGCGAAGTCCAGCATGAGGTGGAACGGGTGGAAGGGGCTAAGGTAGGAGACCCCACCTTTCTCGTATTAGCTTAGACAGACAAACGGAAACCACGCAAAGCCGAACAATACGCCGCCACTCGTCCGGGCAGTGCAAACTGCTCCAACTAATAACTCGACCGCGAGAGACCCACAAAGACGATGGCATTACACAAAATCGTCATCCACTACAGCGCCATATCTGGCCTGTGACGAAGTCTGGCAGGCACCGGTTCGTTTGCCGGCGTTCTGTGTTGTTCTGTCTCGATGCTCCAATTTAACCTACGAATAGGTTTTAGGTCGGCCAGAGCGACTAGAGCGCGTTTCGACCGCGCGTAGCCCTTTGTTCTCGGACGAAACCGTTCGATTTTTTTCCCTATTGTGGTATGTTAGTCTTTCCTTCTCTGTTTCTCATTCTTTCCGTGCTTTTCTTTTCCCTTCCCTTCCTTGCGCCGCATTGGCGTCGCATGCCAGAGCAGCCCAACGGCGGATCCCTGGCTGCCTATAGCAGTCAGTACCGAAGCCCGGCAATGACAAACATAGAATCGTAGAATCCTAGGAGGTTTCTTCTCAGGTAATCTCAGGCTTTTTTGGCGTTGGCAAAGAAACACCGCGGAATGAAAGTTCGGTGTCGGCCGTACTGTTATAACCCATGTAGGATCGGCCCCAGCGTCGGCTTACAGGTGCGATAGTCTCAAAAGTGACATTTTTCCTCCAAGATGCCCCCTAGCAATAGCGATATTATGTGGCAGAAACAGTGATGTCAGATGCCGTAGGCGTGGCTAAGCTTTCTGAAAAAGACGCCTCTGAGTGCTGGAGCCCCGATAGATAGGCTAACAGATGGCCATCAATATGCTAGATATGCTTGTGAGAGACGGCACCGCCACGTTTTCCTGGAACAAGGTGTGGCAGGAAGATCGCCGCCATGACAATGAACAACCGTTCAGGCTAATACCTACGAAAAAGGTTGCGTATCAGAGTTTAGAGTCGAGACGCAGCTGCAATCACTAGCTGGCTGTCGCGGCAACCAGGCGCAAGTAGTACCGTGAGAAGAAAACTCGCTGGGCAATGACGACAATGGCAATGTTAGTTAAATTAAGCTTTGCATCTGTGAGACCGAAACCCTGCATGTCAACTAAGTAGCTTAGGCCTAGTAGAACTGAAGCTACATATACGTCTACTAAATAAATGTTTGAGCGCTGTAGAACGGAGTTTTTAAAAAACGTGCACGAATTGCGCCAACTTAGTATGTTAGAATCAGGAAGCTTACAGCATATCAGTAAAATGTGAAAATATATATGTTGCGTCTTCTGTAGGGCTTACTAAATAAATAGCTTCAGGTTGCCTAGCGCGTACTCCCTTGTGGCTAAAATCAAGCAGTTAACTGAGAGACACTCTCGGGGCACATTCGTTTCGTCAGCTCTCAAAACAATGTAAAGCTGTAGTGTGAGATTCATACACGTATCTTGGTTCTACAATATAAAGTAACAATGACAATTTGAAGACAATGTAAAGACAATTCGACAATTTCAAGACAATTTGAAGTGTGACAACAATCAGACGTCTATCACAATGCTTCTCGCAATTGAGGCAAGTTTCAATAATTAAAAAAAAACAATTTCTGCTATGAGCGCTCTATATTTACGTGCAGTAAATTAACTTCGTAATTGTGACGGCGCTGAACTCATATACAACAGATTTGTCGATTGCTGCCGTTTCCTAATAAACATGGAAACCATGTTCGGTAGCTGTAGCAACCTTGCAGTAGCGAATCATTCTACATCATGTAGGCAAAACATGATTGTGGTTTTGCCGCCCTCTGCAAGCCGTGATTGCCGATATCATCTTATTGGCTCATCCTTCATCAGCTCAATCTATCATTTTCAATTCCTTCAGCATCACACTATGGAACGCAAACTATAGTCCGGTCGGCGACTGCTTGGCGAACAAACGATACTTTGTTGGTAAACGGGCGCGATGCTGCAGAAGCTGGTCATGTAGGTGCAGCGAACACCAACAGAACAGCAAGAGATAGAGCAGTTTGACATATGCACGTACGTGCATGTGGAGCAGTTATGTGGGCGGTCTTCTTTGTTCAGGTGGTGGGAAGCGCGCTGCATCGAGACCTGTGGACGATACTCGCAGCAAATGTATGCAAGTGTCATGTGTGCATGCAGTTTATCGCTACCAGTGAGGTAATCAAGGATGCTCGTGACGGTGAAGAGATACCGGACGAATTAGAGCTTACCATGGAGACCCGGTCTAGGCGAGCTCGTGTGCTAAAGATTGTCCTGGCAGAGCATGAATGCAATTTATCAACGGGTAACAATTTCCTAAGCTCAATTTGAACCATGTATACGACTTAATCGCTTAACACATTAAATGAACGATGGAAGGTCTGCGTCGTTTTACAGGAAGTAGGGTACCTTTTATTATAATTGAGACCAAAGAAGATAGAGCCACACCATTGCCGCTTTAGGAGTTGGCCAACATAAATGTACAGCGGAGGACGATCTATAGTTAAGCGCAAAATCTCAAGTGTGCATCCCTCAGAAACGGGGGCTACAATTTTGGCTGCTCTGCAACCACTCGGAGCTTTGGAAGCAATGCGTATGAAAACTGAAGACGCAAGGACAAATGATAAATTGTCCTCTGAACAAGTTATACTGGCATTCGCGGGTGGATACTTCCCAGCAGAAGTTCGGTTAGACTTAAAACGGCGCTGTGTCGTCTTTCATTGGTGTGTGTATTTAGGTTTACATGTCGAGCGAATAATACATCAATTAATCGAAAACCCATACAATTTTTTAAGTGTTACAATATAGATAATGAAAACTGCAAACTTCCTAAACCGAGCTGCAAGTGTGGCTTCACGGAGCACCTTAGGAAAGACTGCAAATCCTAGATTCGATGCAGTCTGTGTTTTGGAGAACATAAAACTACCTGGGGTTGATGTCTACATAGGCTGAAGTGCATGGAATTGTTACATAGATCGTATCGGAAATCATTTGATTGACCGGCGGGTAGTGCAACGACATATTTATCACATTCCAACTCGACCAGACCGTTCACCTGCAACAACCAGCACAGCCAGCAAGACAATATCAAGTTTGGAGAAGTAGTGGGTGCAGGTCTTCAGAGAGTGATGTGAAACAGAGATGGAGGGAGCTGCTAAACCCACTCCGGGAAGATGTGTGCAAAACGGTAGACATTCTACTTTTGACAAAAACCTGGCCGAGAAAGCGGTTTGATACACGGGGTTCAATGAATGCCATGCTCTAGCATTGTGCAGAAAGGGTCCGGATAGACCGAAGAGTACGACGGTGGGCAGCAGAAAAATCTATTCGCAATAACGTCATCTGGTATTAGAACTAGTGGTCACCTATGTACAACCGACATTTGATGGAGTCAACAGAGATGATGATCAAGCGCCTCATGTTGTGTGTAGAAGCGCTTAGCAAAGATTATCGGAGCTTATTTTCTTGTTTTAAACATTATTATAGAAGAAGACTTAAGTGTGAGATTAGATACAATCGACTTAGAGAGAACGGTGGCCTTGATAGACTTGGTGGATGAGATCGGCTGCTAAGCAGTCAACAAAGCAAATGTATACACATATTTATCCCGCTCCGGATCGTCAATTATTAAGCTCTTTGCAACAGGTGAACACAGAGGGGACATACAATTTATAGGGGGCAACACTTCTGGATTGAAAACAGGAAGAATATTCTAGAATGAGGGAGAAAAGAAGGCTCCAGCGTAACGGCAATGTCCTCATACATGGACATAGCAGGGAAGTTTTCCCGTCCCAGGGGAAACTCAGGTAGATTGCTACGAACGCAGTCCGGCAGGCTTATTAAGATTTGCGATGCTGCCACCGCAGAAGCGAGGCGGAAGACCTTGGTCTAACGAGCTAGTAGGTTAGCACGAGAAGAACTCAGTGATGAGGCCGTTGGCTTCTTTGGTTAAACGGTTAGGTAATAAATCGGTTTAGTTCTAGTTCATTGACCGCAGCTCTAAAACTCTCTTGCTGGGTACCTTCTTTTGTCAAATCACAGCCCCACCTATAATTAGATGTATATTCACTTTTATGCAGATTTCCTTCCACAATTTAATGCACGGTTGTTTCTGGTGGGCTATAGACATACACAAGATAGTAATCGATTATTTCTAATACTATACGCCTGGTGATGCTACATATGAGCTTTGCGCACTCCTCCGTTCGCACGCCTATGAACACAGCTTATTTTTAGTTCCCAGTCCATTTTGTAATATAGAGAGGGGTACGCAAAAAATCTGTTCTAAGACTTTTTGGTAACACTGACTTATGCTTCTTGATTTCATGACTGAATATCGAGTCAATCATATGTTTCCATTTCGTCGCCATTAGAATCATTATTATCGTCTGGCCTGCAGCGCTCGGCACCGATGTTATTGTTGATCTCGTTTACTGCATTAAATATTCTGCACGATTTTAACTGTTTGAGGTACGGCTTAAGATGTGCATTCTCTGGCCATACTAGTGGATCCAGTAGCGAACTGAATTTATCAACGTAAATTTATTAACGTATACGTGGTAGCTACTTTAGTATATATGGATTCATACCAACGAGCTTTATCACTTCCACGTCTGTGTCCGTCTCAATAATTCTTCCCAACGCTGTGCTTACACAGCGGGCCAACATGACTTATCAGTTATTTTAATCGTCTACTAATGCCCCCAAAGCTGTGGCGCACGAAGATGGTCAGCAATATAGTTATCTAGCAAATCTCGAAATTGATTTGCCTTTCGGTCCGTCGTCGTTTATACATTTATCTCATAAGGAAAGGATGCTTGACCGAAAGAAACTCTGCTCACCTATATTGACTTATCTGACTTACCAGGTCATCTATATGGCCATGTGCCTTTCATTTGGAATATTAGACCGCATTCCTAGTCCCCTACTTTGATGCGTTCACTCTCTTTGTTCCTCTTGTTTAATTTTTAATGAACAGTAATGTATCCGTGGCGTACCACAGTAGACCCACAGCGAATGTTGTTCAAAATTAAATTATACCACCGTATACACACATGCAAATTAAAAGGTGTATATATCATCATTTACGGTAATGCCTGTACGTGTGTAATTGTAGTAGCGATTGCCAATCACGACCGCGTCTATGAGCTCCGAAGAAGACGTGTCACCACGCAAGTTGTATTTTTAAACGAATTGAAAAGTAATCGATGGAAATTGGGAGAAGGGAGATGGCCCAACGCGCTGCTGTGAATAATACTACTGTCGTTGTGTACAGTGCTGTTACGACCATATTATTTGTACCCTTTAGCCTGCAGTCTCTATTCCAGCCAGGTCTCCGTTAGTTACTGCATTCTCATCCTGCCGATTTTTCAATTTCTCCTACTTCTATCTAGAAAATTCGCTCCATACGCTCCATGCTGCTGATTCTCCTTGTCCTCTCCATCGCCAGCCGTTTCAGGCTACCGTTCTATTTATTCTGTGATCTTCTTTGTGACGTTATTTGCTAACAGTACTGGCTTTTGTCTTTTTACCCCATTTTTTCAACAACTTTTTCACTGGACCACCCACCCGCATTTGCCAGCACCGTCTTGCTTTTCTGCCAAGTTGCTTCCTTGGGCTCCTTTTTAGTTTTCTCCCTCAGATTTTGCCGTCTTTAGTCTAACGTGTCTTTGTGACCCTGTTCGTCTGCTTTGCTGTAGCCACATCCGTTCGTCCTTCAACTGTTGGTCCTGGCGAAATGACAGACTTCTACAAGCCAGCTATTTCGTCATATTCCTGTATGTCTTTCATCCCTTTGCTCGTCTCTTATCATCGTAGTCACCGGGGCCACCACCACCCCCACCACAACTCTGATCGTCATTGTCAGCCTTTCCTCTTATTTTTCTCTCGCCGTTCTTTTAATCTCCTTTGTTTCGTCTTATTCTTTTCTGCCTCTACCTTCCAGCTCCTCGCGTTGTCATTCTCGAGGTCTTTTTCATCATCGACCAGCTCCGGGTTCTCCTCTGCCTTCACCAAAATGCCTCTGTTTCAGTTGATAACGTCTCCATACCATCAGCTCTCAACGGGACACGCCACTCCTTTATATTCTTCTCGTTCCGCCTACTCCTGCTGCTTCTGGCTTTTCTCTTTCTGTAGTCCTTTGGCTAGTTCGTGGGGTGTCGCAGAGGCGTGACGATAGGCTAGGGAGACATGCATACATAGCATACAGAGAGAAACGGGTACAAAAAAGAAAAAAAGAATGGAAAATAAAAACAGCAAAGAGAAGAGAAAAAAAACACGGGAGGAATGGTTTGTCTTTCGTAACAGTCGATGACGTGGCGATGATGTTGCAAGCGAACAAGCAACCGATCGCACCGCCCGTGATCTCTCTAGTAGAATTTCAAGCTAGAGAAGGAAAAATGTATTGCCAATAGTTTAAAGGCAGTTATGCGCTAATGGCTTTTAGACCCGATTAGCACGTTCAATATTGCAGATTTAATCATTAGTTAGCTGAAGTTTGATCCTTAGTTAGCTGAAGTTTGATCCTTAGTTAGCTGAAGTTTGATTCTTAGTTAGCTAAAGCTTTATCCTTAGTTAGCTGGAGTTTGATCCCTAGTTAGCTGAAGTTTGATCCTTAGTTAGCTGAAGTTTGATCCTTAGTTAGCTAAAGCTTTATCCTTAGTTAGCTGGAGTTTGATCCCTAGTTAGCTGAAGTTTGATCCTTAGTTAGCTGAAGTTTGATCCTTAGTTAGCTGAAGTTTGATCCTTAGTTAGCTGAAGTTTGATCCTTAGTTAGCTGAAGTTTGATCCTTAGTTAGCTGAAGTTTGATCCTTAGTTAGCTGAAGTTTGATCCTTAGTTAGCTGAAGTTTGATCCTTAGTTAGCTGACATTTGATCCTTAGTTAGCTAAAGTTTGATCCTTAGTTAGCTGAAATTTGATCCTTAGTTAGCTGAAGTTTGATCCTTAGTTAGTTGAAGTTTGATCCTTAGTTAGCTGTCCAATTCGGCTAATCACTGTCCTGCTGGACACTCGTCTGTTGTAGATAGACGCCCATCGACGAGGAAAGAGAATGCGATGACGACGGGAGACTCTAGACGCTATCAAGTCGCACGCATATTTAGCCCATTAGAAGCGTCATCAACAAATGTAATTATCGGAGCATCTAAAAATCATCGGCCTTCATGCTGTCGCAACAGATAGGCAGTATTTCCGGAGAAACCGTGCACCCATGTAAAAAGAAAATTGTTGCGGCATATCTGGCACCCAATGGTCTAGACTCCGCCTTTGCCTTGCTCGCCTTTGCTTGCCTTTGCATCTGCTTTAAAAAAATTATTTTTTTAAAAACTACTCTTGTTACGATGTTTGCATCGGGCCAGCCATCTCAGCGTATTCATCGACAAAAATGCATACATTTGTTTTCACGCCAGTGGGTAGGCATGTGTGTGGATGTTCGATTCGAGTATCTGATGATCAGGTTTTAACTTCATTGAGTTTTCGTGAGAACGCAAGTATGACACAAACGGTTGCAGCGTAAGTAGTTTTAAATAATAACATTAAAAAAAAATAATACCATTTACACAATGTATATATGAAAAAAAAAGATATATTTTTTATTATTTAATATATGCAGCACTTTTATTTTAACGTATGTGATGTGACACAAAATAAATAACGATATACGATAAGCTATTCTGTATGACGCGTTGACTACCATTTGAATCGACGCTAGTATACAGCCATTGTCGCAATGGCCAAGAACGGCACATTGGTGCTGAATGCATGCCTGCAGTCTTGCTTGCCACAGTGTAGGGTAACGAACGGACAATCAGGTTAAAAGTGCAATAAATATCGAGTTTGGCTTTAATAGTTTAGCTGCGGAAATGCGCGACAATTTTCGCGAAGGTGTTTTCCAGCGCACAAAAGACGGCCTAATATTACTAAACGTTCTCACCAGGATCATCAGTGTATTTAACGTGTATTACTTTTTCTAAGATATATATATATATATATATATATATATATATATATATATATATATATATATATATATTATATATAGTTTGCCATAAAAAAACGCACTATGCAGTTCTTTTTGGACCATGTTAAAAATGTACATGTCACGGACGCTGGCTCCGTGTTATACACCTTTCTAACACAGAAGAAGAGGCACAAAAAGCTTTACAAGGTTTGCGATCAAATACTGTCCTTCCTGAGGTCATTTATGCTGCGATAGGCGTAAGTTTGTTTTAACTACACAGGGTTAAATTCCTCTACGTTATATCCGCTCTCGTCTGCTTTGTGTGGGTCCGCCATGCTTTGTTGGGCGATTGCTTACTCCGTCGCGGATATGCACAAGCGGCAGCCTAATGCGCACTTCCATTCTAAAGGAACTTTCACCTGTTTCTTTTTCGTAGAATGAAATACACGTGTTGCTAAATTATTGCGCATAAAACAGAATTACACAGTTGGTTTCGTCACGGATAGAGCGAGCCAATTTGTGTGAATTGCAAGGAGCGATGAACCTGCACGAAGCACCTTTGACATTCTCTCGAGAAGCGAAGCAGAGACAGCTGTATAGTTTGTGTGAACAGGGTGGGTTGTTGCCATTTTTCAGGCCAGGTGCACGTCGTCGGGGTCACCCTGATATTGTGATCAACTGTCCAGAAAAGCACTTTTTTAATATATATAGCTACAGCTCAATGAAGAGGGGAATTTAATGTGAGTAAAATAAATATAAATATAATCTAAATATAAATAATATAAAATAAATTATAAATATAAATATAAAAGATAAATATAAATATAATATAAATATAAATTAAATATAAAGATAAATACTAATAGGAACTCGTAAAGAGAAGGAGAAAGAGAAGCGAAAGAGAAAAAAAAGAAAGAAAAGAGAGAAAAGAAGAGAGAGAAAGATATAAGATAAAGAAAAGAGAATATAATAAAGAAAATAGATAAAATGAAAATATAAAGAGAATATAAAATATAAATAGAAATAAATATAAAAAAAAGATAAATAGAATAAAAAAAAAAAAATAAAAATAAATAGAAATATAAAATAGATAAATATAAATATAAAGAGAAATAAATATATAATAAAATATAAAATAAATATATATAAATATAAATATAAATATAAATATAAAATAAATATAAAATAAATATAATATATATAAATATAATATAAATATAAATATAATATAATATAAATAGAATGTAAATTAAATATAAATTAAATAATAATATAAATATAAATATATAAACCAAGTGTCCCGGGATCGGATTTCGCACCGAATTTCAAAATGAATACCGCCCCGAGTAGAGTTCCCCACCCTAGACTTATAAATAGGCATTGAACAGCAGCCTTAACGTTTTGCTGCGACTAATGCGGTATGAGAACAAATGTTTATCAAATATAATAATGCATACATCTTTCGTATTCGTTCTCAATACTGGTCTCGCTTAGGTAGAGCTCGCGTTTGTTCTCTCAGATACAGATGACTGAATCTCTTCACATCAAGACATAGCACATAATATACCTTAAACACATAACAGTTGGAGAAAGGCCGTACTGAATATCTCAAACACTCACACTTTTTTTTTTTGTTCTGGGAGGTTTCGGGAATGCATGATGCACATGCGCCACTAGCAGCCTGCGTGACTAGTGTGAGACTCGCAAACCCACTAAACCCGGATTCCTCCCCACCACCCCCAGGCTCGGTATTACTTTGGCATTACATCGAAGTTGCCATTTAGGCTCATTGTAAGTGTCCCCCAGCACGGATGCGTTTAGTAAAAGGCGAAACGAATATTCGTCTATGCTGGGAAACCTGAGCGATCTCACTGTGAGCGAACACTCACACCTAGCCTGCTCTACTCACATTGACCTATGACGAAGCATTTATACTACTATACTATATATGGTTGACTCTAACTCACCCCCTGACTCGCTGATTTACAGCGCAGCGTGGTCTGCCACTCCCGGACGCGCCGCCAGGCAGGCGGATTGACTCCAAGGGAGAAGAAAGAGCAAGAGTATTCTAACATGGAATCGGCCGCTATATAAGTATAACACCTTCGACCGACCTTACGCAGACGGTGTCTGCTCTAAATGTGTGCCGCGCTCCAACTATCTTTGACACTCTTCATTGCTAAAAGAAACACTTACCATCAAGCCACTACTCGTCAAATTTCCCAAGAAGAACTAATCACAGGGGTCAAGTCCTGAGAGGCTGTTCAATAAGTGTAAACCTCAATTCAGCCAGTTTTACTAATGTCAGTAGTCAAGATTGATTGATTGATTGATAATATTCTTCCATTACCGTTTTACCGCTCCCAGGGTTTTCGATCAGAATTGCTCCAGGTTCGATTAGAATTGGCTCTTGCAACTACATCAAGACTTTTCGCATTTCTCGACGTTTTCCTTATTAGTAGTCGTTATTGGACATCCTGAACATGGTTTATCTTCGGTGCTCGTGCGATCTCATCAGCCAGTGGCAAACAGTGGCAAAACATGGTGCAGAATCACTGTGAGCCTGTCTAGCTCAGTTTGCTTCCAACCTTTAAATTAAAAATTAAAACCGTTCGAAAATCTTGTTTCATTTTACAAAATCATTCTACTATTACGATACGCTGCACAGGAAAAGCGGTCAGTCGAAACTGTAACGGCTAATAATTTTAATATCTTGACTGCCTGCAGTCGAAGAGCTGCTTCCCAGTAGCGATGAGAGCGAACCAAAGCTAGAATATTAACTAGATCATTCTGAAAACTTTACCATATATGTACAACTCATAATGGGGTGTAAACAATTGTCCACTAGTAAACGTGATGACAACTTACATCAGCCCTACGTTCAGACTGGGTGTCGACCACCTAGACAAGACGCCAAGCATCGCCGTAGCGTTACCACATTGTATATCCAATAAGACCCTTTGCCGGAAGATTCGCCAGCACGTAGGTTCCAGACGAGGCTCTCCCAGACTCAAAGACTGTTAGAGTCATTCCGTCAGGTCAACGAGAGTCTTCTGCGTACGACCTACAAGTTCGAGACTGTACAAATTGCTAGAAGACCTTAAAGTATGAGCCAGGGTATCATTCAAAGCAGGGTCTCTTGTCCTACGGCTTAAACTACGAATGCAGAATAACCCATGGTGACCTAACAGTGAGATCTTCTCGCCGCAGCAGCACCCATGAGCCTTAACTAGTAAGTCTAAAGGCGAAGACCGACGCAGACCCCATCATGACGACAAAGTCCTCTAAGAGAGTTCTAATAGGAGCACTTGGTAGAGCATTAAGCTATGCATCAGCACCAGTAGAAGAAACCACTCGGAGGCGTGCTTTGTTCACCTCGGCTTCTGGTCACTTAATAAGACTAGCTAAACATAGTAGCGCCTTCCAGTAGCGCTGTCCAGCTGTAGCCCGCGAATTACAGGTGCTTAGGAGGAAGTGTTCCGGTGCGCGCTGAAAGACGTTCCTTAGAGTTCTCTAGTAGATTACGAAACCGGTTGACAGTTAGGAGGTTGAGGAATAACCCGCTCCTCGTTTCAATATCCAATAAAGATACAGAGTCACCAGCTAACGCGCCATCATCAAGGTACATCAAGCAGACACTCGAAAGAGTCTATGGGTAGACAATGCACCAGAAGACCGTCGTGCTGAGCCGTCAGGAGGGAATCGTGCTGCAGGTTTGACTGTGAAACCATAAAGTGGTCCATCGACAACAGTTGAATTGGAGTGCTGTATGCCTACATAATATAATGATATAGGTCAGATATATACATATATATATATATATATATATATATATATATATACATACATATACGGCAGGCGTTGGGGCTGTCCGAGGACATCCCCGTTCGCACTGAAGACCCCCGCGTGGGGAAAAATGGCTATTGGCAGTGTCTGGCAACGCTGCCATCAGCTGCAGCTGCCAGGCTTTTGTCCAGACGGAGCATCACCATTGGAGGCTCCGTTTGCAGACCTGAGGAATGGGTCTCCGTGCCCATGTGCTACAATTGCCGGGGTGCGGGACACATGGCGAAGGACTGCAAAGAGCCGAAGGTGGACGCCAAGCGATGCTATCGGTGCGGAAACGAAGGTCATCTCGCGAGGGCATGCGACAATCCCAACTCTCACCGTCACGTCTGTGATAAAGAGGGGCACTCGGCGGCCTCAACGGCCTGCCCGGCGTTTGCTAAAGCTCTGCAGGAGCGACGCGAGGCTGTAAAGCAGAGGGCCATACAGCGGACAGAAGAGGAAAGAAAGAGGATAGAAGAAAGGGAGAGCAAGTTGGCTAAGAAGGATCGGAAACTGAAGGCCAGGGTGCCAACAGTCGACGAGGATGGTTTCAAGACGCCTAGGACGACAGCCAGGAGGCAACAGGTTAGTTCCGAGGGGATCGAGGGAGGGACAGGTAACAATCACAATGATTAGGGTCATACAGGTCAACCTGAACCGATGTAGAGCAGCCCACGCCCTGCTGGACCAAACAATCCAGCACAGGGGTATTGAGCTTGCTCTAGTATCGGAACCGAACAAAGGCATTGCACTCCGGAAGGGTGTTATCAGCCTTGATACGGGACATGACTCAGGCACCTGGTGGACGGGGAATAGTAGGCATTTATCGGCTAGAAGTCGGGGTTCCGGTTCAGGGTTCGCATGGGTAGAAATAGAAGGGCTAGGGGTTTTATATTCTTGCTATTTTTCACCAAATAGGGAACTTAGGGAGTTCAATGTGTTTCTCGATAGTCTGGGGCAGAGCCTACGCGTTCATACGGGAAAGGGAATCGTCCTCACCGGGGACTTCAACTCAGCCAGCGTCGGGTGGGGCAGCAAAACCACAAATGATAGGGGCCAGGTACTAGAAGAATGGATGGCAGAAAATGGGTTGCTTTTAGTAAACGACGGGAAAGTACCCACATTCTCGCGGGGAAACCAGAAGTCTTTCGTGGACCTCACGATGGCGAATGACATAGCCTTCCCAAAGATATCGGGTTGGCAGGTTGATGAGGAGGAAAACGGAAGTGACCACAGATACATCCTGTTTGAGGTCGCTACCCCTCCCGAGCCAGCTGCCACTCCGCGCAGACGCTGGCAGATGCGCAAGCTAAACCAGCGGGTTCTGGCGGAGAAGATTGACGAGGGCTGTCGACAGCTGTCAGAGGAAACCACGGATGAGACCCGGATTGCAGCTGTTCTCACAACGGCCTGTGAGAAGGCAGGCCCCCGGACCAACTCTGGGCGCCGCCGGCGGCCGGTGCACTGGTGGAACCAAGAAATTGGCGAAACACGTCGTAAATGTACTAGACTAAATAGGGCTTACACTAGACAGCGCTCATGGCTGAGTGAAAGAGTCGCCCGAGGGGAGCAAGGGTGGACGGTGGACGAGAGTACTGAGACGGGCAGGTGAGCAGCTAACGAAGACCCCCAAAACACGGGACTTTGTGCTGCTCATTCTCCTAGACGTCAAGAACGCCTTTAACTCAATGAGCTGGAAAGTGGCAATGCAAGCGATGGAGCGCAAGGGCATCTCGCCCTACCTTCGTCGAATCATAGCATCGTACCTGTCGGAGAGAGGCCTGCTGGCCGGCGATCAGAGCTACGCAGTTACTGCAGGGGTCCCGCAAGGATCGGTTCTGGGACCGGTCCTGTGGAACCTCGCCTATGACGGGGTTCTCGAGCTGCAGGGTCTGCCTAGGGGTGTCGAGATGGTCGGTTATGCCGACGACTTGGCCCTTCTGGTCACGGCCCGTAGTACGGGAGCACTAGAGTCAGCCGCCAATGAGGCCTTGCTGATGGTGACAGACTGGATGGAAGACCATTCATTAAAACTGGCACCGCACAAGACTGAGGCGCTGTACCTAACAGGCAGAAAAATGACCAAAAACATACAGGTCGAAGTAGCAGGTCACCCAATTGTTTTGGGAAAAAAGGCAAAGTACCTCGGGGTGATACTCGACAAGGGACTGACTGGCGCAGCGCACATACAGCACGTGTCAGCAAAAGCCCGAAAGGTGGCCAGCAATCTGGCGCGCCTGATGCCAAGAGTCGGAGGAGTTGGAGAAGAAAAGCGCCGCCTTTTAGCAACTGCTGCAGAATCCGTCGCCCTTTACGGAGCACCGGCATGGGCAGACAGGGCACTTAGAACGGCATGCAACAGGAGAAAGCTGAGGTCGGCGCAACGGCCGGTGGCCATAAGGGTCTGCCGCGCATTCCGTACCGTGTCGACTGAGGCACTACTTGTTGTGTCCAAGATGCTGCCATGGGATTTGCTGGCCGGGGAGCGAGCAGAACGAGCGCTGGACGGTGATCTAGACCCCACACGGGCTAGATTAGCTACTTTGGACTCTTGGCAGAAAGAATGGGTGAGGGCAGCAGCTCCTGGGGGGGTCACCAAGGGGGGCTGGACCAAAAGTCTGATCCCGGACCTACGGCAATGGTACGACTGCAGACACGGCGAGCTATCTTATTATGCGTCCCAGGTGCTGACCGGCCACGGTCAGTTCCAGACGTATATGGTTAAGATTAACAAAGTTCAAGTCGACTCCTGCGTACTATGCGACTCGGGGGAACCGGATGATGTAGAGCACACTGTTCTGCATTGTGGGGCCCTCCGGGAAGCGCGGGACGCGGGGGCGGCCGCTGTGCGAGGCCGACCAGTCAACGAGGTCGTCACCCATATGATGACTTCTGCGGCGGCCTGGAAAGAAGGTATTGCCCACTTTGATGCGATCATGTCCACAAAGGTGGTCAAAGAGACTGCCAGGAGAGCTCGTCTTAACGTCCACTCAGGCTCCGGTCGAGAGGGGGAATCTGTAGACGGGAGGCGGGTGGGTGATAGGCAGGCGGACCAGGCTAGGCAAATACAGCAAAGGATTCCCCAGATGATGACTCTCGACGCACCCACAGGCGGGCGGGCTGCGGAAGGTATCAACGGCCTTCTTGAAGTCGCCGCCCCGCACCAAAGCGGGCTAGCGCGACTGTAGGAAGGCTGGAGTAGGGAGGAGAGGCAAACTGGCCACTCCCATGGATACGAAGCGATGCCTAGCAGTTACCGTTCCCTGGGGGTGGGGGGGAGGCGGGTGTTAGTGGGTTTGTGAGTCCCACACTAGTCACTGGCTGTGGTGGCGCATGTACATCACGATTCCCGTAATCCCCCATATTAATGCTGAGAGGTTTCAGCATATAAAAAAAAAAAAAAAAAAAAAAAAAAAAAACATACATATATATTTCACCAAGTGTTTAACTTTACACTCATTTGTTTCTCTTGTAAACTCAAACAAATGAGTGTGAAGATAAATACTTGGTGAAATATATATATATATATATATATTTATGTATATTTCACCAAGTGTTTAACTTTACACTCATTTGTTTCTCTTGTAAACTCTTGAATGCACAGTAACGGCCCTATAGCGTACCACAGTATACCCGCAGCACACGTTAATCATACACACATATATCACTAATCGTATTGGTGTCTGTAGGTGTGCATAGTTACCACTAATTGTTAATCACAACAGCGTCAGTAGGCCCCAAAATAGCGAGAACACCCAGCGTCAAAAGATTTGTGTGAGCTGGATGATGGCCTAACGCACCGATGCGGTTTATACTACTGTTGCGGTCACTTTTACAATGTTGTTACGACCACAATATTTTACTTTATTCCTGCAATCCCCGTCCTCCTTTAGTATGCTTTGGTTACTACATGCTCTTCATTCCGATTTTCAATCTCTTCATCCTCTACCCCATCGCTCTGCTAATTCTCCCGTTTTCCCTATCGTCAGTAGTTTTACGCTACCATCCTATTTATTGTGTGTTCTTCTTTGTCCCATCTTTCACTAATAGTACTGGTTTTTATCTTTTTCCCGATTTTATAAACTATTTCTCCCGACCACCCACCCGCCTTTGCCTGCACCGTCTTGTCTTCCCGCCACGCTGCTCCCTTAGTTTCCCGTCGCCAGTTCTTCATCATTCGCAACCCACGTTTTAGTTTTCCGCCCTCAGACTTTGCCGTGTTTACTCTAACGTGTCATCGGGATCCTCTTCGTCTGCTTCACTGTAGCCACACTCACCTTTTCACTGTTAGTCCTGGTGAAACAGCAGGCTGCTCTTTTTTTGCTTTTTTCTCATCATCATCGTCACTATGGCCGCCAACACCACCACAATTATTGTCATTGTCAGCATCGTGATATTCTCCTTTTATTCTCTTGTCGCTCTTCTTCCGACCTTATTTATTTCGTCTTATTTCCTTTGTGCTCTTGGCGCCTTTTTTCTCACTTTGCCATTCTCGCCGTATTCTTCATGATCGACCACTGCTTCCGGGGGTTCCCCTGCTTCCACCAAAATGCCTCTGTTTGAGTTGCTAACGCCTCTACCACTAGCTCTCAATAAGGCACGCAACTCTTCTCTATTTGCTCGGTTCGGCAACTCCTGTTGCTTGTGGTCTTTCTCTTTCTGTAGTGGCTTGGTCTTGTCGGGTGGCCGCAGACACGTGGCGACGGGTTAGCAAGGCCTACACGTACAGTATGTATCGAGAAACGTGTAAAGAAAGCAGAAAAATGGAACAGAAACAGACGCCAAGCAAAGAGAAAAGGACCGGGTAGAATGTTTTTTGTTACGTAACGTAATGATGTGGCGATGATGTTGCAAGCAACGGAGCAAACAAGCAACCGATCGTGCCGGTGATCTCTCTGATAGGAAATCAAAATGGAGGAGGAAAAATGTATCGCCAACGGTTTTTAGGGAAGCGGCTGATGCACAGTTTCAAACTGGGCGAGGCCCGATTAGCCGAAGTCCGATATTGCAGATTCAATCCCGCAGTCAATCAGTTTCGCGGAGGATGTGTTTGTCCAATTGGCTGAACACTGAACTGCTGGACGCCCATAGATGAACTACGAGCACGCGATGACGACGGAAGTCTCTAGACGTTAACGAGTCGCACGCATATGCTAGGCAGCTATAGGCGTCAACAAATGTAACAAACGAACCACTCAAAAATCGACCCACATGTTGCCGCAGTGGCTAGGCCTACCGGAACAGCGCAATCACATAATATGAAAATTGCAGTGGCATATTCCGACTCCGTTTCTTGTTCCATGCGCTTTAATAACGATGTTTGCATCGAGCCAGCTATCCTACCATATTCACCGTCAAATCGTTTCGGGGCTGACTCTCAGCCAAGATTTAACGTCCATGGGACTGCTTTGCGCATTGCTTCACAGACGAACCCCCATAAATACAAATGTGCAACGGTGGGGTTCGAACCCGCGCACCTATGTGTCTCCTCCGGTCGCGAGGCGCAGACGCATGCCACCTCGCCACCGGGCTTGACTATTCACCGTCAAATAACATGTTGCACGACATCTCCGATATCGAGCGTTGAGCATTTGGCGCCGCAGTATTAGTTATTGTAGAGCGCGCAAGCGGGACGCCACTCGTCTCAGACATGATCAATATGCTACCGGTCAACGGCGTCAGGTCAGAATACGACGACACCACGCGCACTAAGACGAAGAAACACGAATCTGTGTAGAGAACAAGAGTGAAACTTATACGATGAATAAACTAGGTCAAGAGGTGAGATGGACAAGCGAAAGGTGCGGCGTGGTTCGTCGTGCTAACCGAAATCGGACCGAATAGTCACTCGCAAACCAGCAGTCAGCGGGAGTGGTTAGCTGCCACTCTATAAGGTAGCCGCGGGATAACCTCGCCTTCGGGGAGATACCCAAACCCCAGTACGTACCACCTTCGCTTGGCTACCTCGGATCCTCGCGATCCACCCCCAGATCTAATTGTTGTCAATTAGTAATAAGCGTTAGGTACGTAACGTAACATACATTTGCTTATATACCTGTCGGTAGGAAAGTGGGTGTTCAACCTGATTCAAGTACCAACTTCTTTGAATTTTCCTGAAATGTTTAGTACACCAACAAATAACGCAAGTATGATGGACATGCCTGCAACGCAAATAGTTTAAAATTTAAAAAAACATTTAAGTTCTAAATATATATATATATATACGAGGTGTGTTCAAAAAGTATCGCGACTTTTGAATTTTCGCGGGTTACGTATATTCGAATTCGATTTTTTGTGGCGTTATGTTGGTACTCATGTCTCTCACTTATGCCGACAAGCTCGGCCATTTTGAATGTTCACTTAATTGTTGACAGCTGCTTTGCTTGCACGTGTTTTGGATCGTCTTCGATTTTTACCTATTCAAAAAAATGGATCAAAGAACCTGTATCAATTTTGTGTGAAAAACGAAATTAAGTGCGCGGATGCATTCCGAATGTTGACTGTGGCATACGGAGAAGCTACCTTGGACCGAAGCAACGTTTATCGGTGGTACAAAATGTTCTCAGAAGGCCGAGAAGATGTGAACGACGAAGAGCGTGCCGGACGCCCGAGCACTTCAACAACAGACGAAAAAATTAATGAAGTGGAGAAAATGGTATTGGCCAATCGTCGAATCACCGTTAGAGAAGTTGCTGAGGACCTAAACATATCGATTGGCTCGTGCCATTCGATTTTTATCAATGATTTGGGCATGAGACGGGTCGCCGCGAAATTCGTACCAAAATTGCTCAATTGCGACCAAAAACAGCATCGCATGAACATTGCTAATGAGATGTTGGACTCTGTCCGCGACGACCCAAATTTGCTCCAGAGGGTCATAACTGGTGACGAATCGTGGGTTTATGGTTATGACGTGGAAAAGCTGCCGCACGAACCAAGACCGAAAAAAGCGCGCCAAGTTCGGTCGAATGTGAAAGTTTTGCTGACAGTTTTCTTCGATTGCAGGGGCGTGGTGCATCATGAGTTCTTGCCACAGGGTAGAACGGTCAATAAGGAATATTACCTGCAAGTTATGCGCAATTTGCGCGAAGCAATCCGCCAGAAACGCCCGGATTTGTGGAAGAACAAAAATTGGCTTTTGCACCACGATAACGCCCCTGCTCACACATCGTTGCTTGTGCGCGAGTTTTTGGCCAAAAACAACACACTAATGATGCCGCAGCCACCGTATTCCCCAGATCTGGCCCCCTGTGACTTTTTCTTGTTCCCTAAACTGAAGAGGCCCATGAAAGGGCGACGTTACGCTACGCTTGACGAGATAAAGACGGCATCGAAGGAGGAGCTGAACAAGATAAAAAAAAATGGTTTTTTGAAGTGCTTCGAAGATTGGAAAAACCGTTGGCACAAGTGTATAATATCTCATGGGGATTACTCTGAAGGGGACAAAATAGATATTCATGAATAAATGAATAATTTTTGAAAAAACACAAAAGTCGCGATACTTTTTGAACACACCTCGTATATATATGTATATACATTTTATTTATGCAATATATGCAGCATAACTTTTACAATATGTGATGTGATACAAAGTCAATAACAAATATAATACTAGAAGCAATCCTGTATGATGCGTTGACCGCCATTAAGATTGACGCAAGTATACGGCCGCAGATAGTGGGCCATCATTGCAATGACCGAGGGAAGCACATCGGTGCTGACTGTATGGCCGCAGTCTTGCTTGCCTTGTTATAGGGTGGTAGACGCAGGTGGTCGAGAGACAATTGCTATAGATACCGAGTCTAATGCGGCCATCCGCATCATTACTTACGTACCTAAACGTTGTATAGTTTCCCGCGTATCAACCGGCCTAATACTACCAAACATGCGCATCAGGATCATCCGTATATCTAAGGTATGTCACTTCATGTGGGTCATCATATATATATATATATCTAAAAGACATTCCATGTAGATTTTGTTGGACAATAACTGGCGACTGTGGAACTTCCGACCGGAATGGGTATAAAATGTTTATGCTTTTATAATTGCAACTTCTAAAGCTTGCTTCGTAGTGTACACCTTTCTACCACAACTATAAGAGGCATCAAATGCTAGCAAAAGTTTGCTAACTATCTAATCTTGCCATTTTAGAAGTAGCTTTAGGAGCTACATGCCATCCGACGTATCAGTCAGTCGACTTTCTTCATTCTATACTTCCATAAGAGGTATGCTCTCACTCACTCTTCAGTAGGCTTCCAACGCAAAGAGAAGGAAACCTTCCTAAAGCAGAAGACAAATTGCTTTGCTATTGCTGAAATTTCCAAAAATGTCCTCCACGGCGCACTGCCTTCTCTCGAAAGGCACACGAAGGCTATAGTGGTATCGGCAGCGGCAGACGACCTGCAGACGGCCACGACAATATGCTTTTCGTCCGTTCGCCGCCCACCCCCTTGTCCTCTAGTGCGTTTTGCTGGACTTTTGTTGTTTTCTGTTCATATATGTATATGCGTTCCCCCCCCCCGTTCCTTTCGCATGATCTTCGGTTATTGGAAGCCGTTTTAGCGTACCGTCGTTGTCCGCCGCCAGCGTCCGTCTCGCGTCCGTCCACCACCACCATTAACGCGAAGAAAAAGGAGTATGAGGTTTATACACGAGGAATACGGCCATCGGCCTGGCGTCATTAGCAGCCCCCTGCTTCTGCGGCCGCGTCTGCCAGTGGTGTCTAAGCATGAAACCTCATCGAATCAAGTTGACGTTGCGGCGTTTCGCTAGCATTGCCAGGCTGCTATGAGAAGGAGAGGAAAAAACAACGCGACAATGAACGATCCCACACCCGCGATTATGATGGTGATGAAGAAGAAGATGATGATGATGAAGAAGATGATGATGATGATGATGATGATATATAGGATTTATCAACTAGCCTGGTCGAACCGTGGTGGGCCGAAAACCGAAACCGATCGATACAGCGGCCGCGGTAGGCGGTTCGCCCCACCACCGTCTTCGCCACTACCACCACTACCGAACCCTACCTACTTGAGAAGTCTCAAGGCAAGCATAGCCAGATAGATAGATAGATAGATCAGCCGGCTGGCCGGCGGGGAAGGAAGGAAGGCATCTGGACTGCGCATGGAAATCCATTACATGCGATCATCATCATCACCAATATTACCGCAGCCAGAGCATCTTCATCATTAGCCGTAGCAGCGGCAGCAGCAGCAGGGGCAGTAGCAGAATATCCAGGATCGGCCACTATCAACGGCGGCGGCGGCTGCTAAATATCGCGGGTTAGCGTAGATCGGCAAGATCGCCGCCGAGATCGACACTAAAAGTTTGATGGATAACTAGATGGTGGTAGACCTCCTGAGAGAGCACGAGAGAGTGATGCGAGAAAAATTGGTCTAAGAACGAAGAAGGAAAATAGCCGTACGGATGGAAAGGAAAGCGCAAGAACAATCAGAATAAAAAACAGATGCAGAAGATAACGAAAAAAAAAGCGAACATGGACAAGAAATCGAACGCTCTATACGCTGCCTCTGTGTGTTTGCGTATTTAGACGATACATATTTATATATATATATATATATATATATATATATATATATATAGCCTACCGGCTTGATGGCAACCATTCCTCAGACGGTTTTTACGAAAGAGACAGCCAAATCACGCATCAAAAATCGGCTATTTTGTGACATGCGGATTCTGATGATTCGACAAAAGCAGTGCCTTCGTTCGTTACGAGTTCGGTATCCCAGTACGCTGGGTGCAAGTAAATGTGTACAGCAACTATCATGAACACAAATTAGGTTTACATAAAACAATGGCAATGAGAGCATTTCAATCTAATATGAACACAGGTGCTTATTCTAGCGAAATATAATAAGTTTCCCGCGTTTGTCGTGTGGCTACTAATGGTATAAGCACGCCATCGATTAAATAAACAAACATAATTAAGGGTTTCTTTGGCCACAGCCTATGGGGATACAACTGGCAAAACCTCAGTGCTCAGGTACTTAAAACGCCTAGTATCTATTTGAATTTGCCATGTTAACATGCATTGGCCGAATTTAATAATTCTTTGGTTTTATAATTTGGATTTAGCAAAACTGTGACGACTTGCACTAAATGTGCAAATGTGACGACCCAGTCACTGCCTTCTGCGTACATCGCGCGCGCGAGATAATAACATTTAGGTCAGCAATACTGAACATGTATTATTTCTATTGACATACGCCACAGATGTATATATATATATATATATATATGTATATATATAATATGCTTTCCCTCAATCACCCCTACGTGATTGTTTACCTTTTATTACCGTTCGTTTACATTCTACTGTAAACGGTGGGCTAACAATCGAAGTTGAGTCCAAGCGCGGTCTATACAATAAAACAGCGATTAAAAACTATGAGTTGCCGGAGACTAATGTGCATATGCATTTCCAAAACCTTCCATATTAAAAAAAGGTTTTTTTCTTGTCGTTGTAGCCTACACAGTCGTCTACTCTCATTAGTCAGCTAGGAGCTAGCTAAGGCGATTGAATTAATGACTACTGGGGTTCCTCAACCACTACTTGCACTACTACCGCTACCGTCGAGAAGCTTAAACGCACCTCATCAAAATGGAAATCACACATGCCTGTCGCCCGGAAGTTCTTCAATCCAAGCAACGACGACGACGACCCGTTCGACATAGTCCAACACCGCAGACGCTAAACCCAGTCCGAGAGCTCTCTGCTCGGTGTGTGGCCTGGTATACACCATGCGCGCACACCCACTACGTCGCACCAGGGCGAAACACTTTAGATACATATATCACCGTTGCATCCCGATGTATGTAGATGTGAGTTACCATACCAATTAAAACATCTCAATCATTGCAAATTGAACATGAATATATTATGCATTAGGATAATAGTTAAAACATTAAATTAGTATGTATCGGGATAATATTAAAAACATTAAATTCGTATGTATCATGGCCAAATGTGCTAGACAGAAATGAGCCGTCACCCGTTACAAAGCTGCTTGTTGATGTGATGTCACTTAGAACAGTTTCCAGAGTTTGTTGGCATAATTTTTCTTCACACCGGCTACCCTCCGCCTTCCAGTCTATAAAGACGACTACAACCCATTAGCGCAAATTATAACGGAAAAATCTCTGGACAATGAGTGTAGCACCAGGTTACCTAACGCTGCTCGAAGAGCCATTACGCCGGGAGCTGACCAGAGCCTATACGTTTAGTTTAGTGGCGTTCGAGACCATTGGACCACCGATATTCCTGACTGAACGACTACTTACTAAGTTGGGTAATCGTTTGAAGATAACTACAGGGTAAAATAGAGCTGCACATTTCTTCAGTGAGACGTCTCTCACTTAAGAAATGTGCGGCTCTATTGAATTGCAACGACGTCCAGCCAGGCCATGCAATCTTCTTTGCTGACCTAATGGTGCAGACCAAAAAATTAAGACGGTTACCCAGACACAATTGTGCTATCAAGGAATAAATACACTAGCTTAAAGTGAACAAAAATGACAGAAATCACACATTTACTACTTTTTCTGATATATATACACGCATATTTAATTGTTTATTTGCCAATTATGCATTACAACGAGCTAACCCGTTCCGGCTGATCGCGGAATTCTCAATTGTTTTCTATTGTTCCCAGATATATTTGTAATGTAAACACAAGAAGGTAGATCTACTGTCGGATTACCTTTGTCTATAAAATAAGACCATCCAAGAAGTGTACGCTTCATTATGTTGCATAGATAAGCCACTATATGAACGCTGGATATAAAATGGTTATTATGCGCGCTTTGATGTACGAGGTTAGCTAAGCGTAATCTAGATATAAATGCTTGCTTAATCTAGATATAATACAATCACTCTTACACACTTAGCATTATCACTTAACTCAAGAATCGGATGGTATAGAATATACTTATATACTCAGCCTCTGAACCCCACGCTACTTGTGGTTCCGGTATCGGGTAAGGCTAGCTGTGCGTTCATCGAAGTCGATCAGTGCCGTCTCTACATCTCGAATCACGATCGTGGAGTCGATTTTACGTTCTCAGCCCGCTGAGATGGAGGTGATTCTCTTTTTTCTTTCTTCGTTCTCGCAAGATTTTTCTTTACAAATTTCTCCTTTTTCCAAACAGACTTTTTTCCTACTATTATTTGGTTCGCTTAACACCCATCTACCGGCCGCATCTTGAACTGTGGACAATAATTGACTGGATTGAACTCCAATTTGCTTCAATGTGCTACTGTTGTAGAAGAGTTATTGTTTTTGTAATTTTATGTAATTAGATTATATTAATACAAACTAGAAAATATCTATTTTAAACTACGATCATAGAAAGTGTGCTGCGCAGTCAGGGTGACACCAAATTTGGGACAAAAGTTTTTTGCAATTTCACGCGCAAAACTACTCTGCTCCTGCGACTTTTGTTGCCATATAGATGCAGAGACACACGTTAGAAGCCGTGCCTCCTGGCACCTTATGAAACTAGAGTAGAAACTCCCAAGACATACCGTATAAGGAGTTTATTCTGACATATAGCTCCTAAGCGTTTGTTAGTTAATTAAGTATTATTTTGTATACGTTTTAGCCATAGCGTTGATGACATAACGTTTAAAACATATTATCTATAAATAATGCAGCGTGTTATTTAAACAACGAGTTATAATCATTTATAAAATACGCAAATACAAGTATACAGAATATCGTGACAATGTTTAAAGCTTATGCCCGCATAGAACTTAAACACTGGTGCACGTACATACGCGTAACAGGGACAAATAGCCTATCAGCAAGCGTAACGGAGTTCATAAGTGCCTTCGTCTGAGCCAAGTTAAGGTGTCTTTTGCATGTGCGAAACATTTCGATAAACGTTCTGGTGTTATAATTTGCGTTTGTTACTTTACCTAATGTAGTAAGCTACTTACCCGACACACTTTCCTTGTTCAAAAACAATAAAAGCACACGGAGTTTACATAATTTGCACACAAACACTCAATTGCTTACTTTCTGCCGTTGGTTTAGGAATTAAGGCGGCAAAACGATAGGTCGCCAGTCTTTTGCCGCAGAAAGGCCGTCAGGTAGACCGCAAGAAGACTTCCGCGTCATCGTTTCGTTACTATTGCCGCCGACCGGGCCGTTTTATGTTTCGTGTTTACTTTGCCCGATCTCATGTTAAGTTCCTTGTCTCCGCTTTTCGTTTCGCATGGCCTCGTGTTCCTGTTGTTTATTTTTGGATACGTCAATATACTAAATCAACCCGGATGTCCTTCTTCGATAGACTATAAGCCCCTTGAGCAACACCAGCAACAGGCAGTGTTGTTTGTTCGTCAACGATCTCACAGGGGATTCACGTTCATCCACCACGGATATGGCATTTATGCCTTCCTTCTGCGCTTTGCAGCGTTTTGTTCTGCTCCTCTTCCCAGGAGATCGAGAAAGGGAACAGCGCCTAGACACGCAGAACCCCTCTCGCTCTAGCCCCATCTCGATCTTCTGAGATGGGGCTGCTGGGAGTCACCCCTTGCGCAACTACAAATTGACAGCCACTAGGACCACACACTGTGCTCTAGCTATTTTTCCTTCTGTATATATATATATATATATATATATATATATATATATAAGAAAGTAAATATATATAGGAGGCGAGAGTCCGCTACGATCACACGCTGTCACTCTACTGTCTTTTCCACTCTATCCATTTAGCACTTTGGTCGTCACATTCAGGTCGAGTAAGCGGCTCCGTTCCGTACGAGGAGGATATGCTGCAGTCCGTTTGTTTGGAACTGACTAGTACCGGACTTTGCCACGTCCGGGAGTGAGTGGAGGCAAAAGTAATTCTTTTCCCACGTCATTCCTAGTCCCCCGCCGAGGACGGACTCTCTCTATATCTGCCTGCCTGCCTGTCAGTTGGTTCTGCCCGCTCTATCCAACAGTGCGGTCAGTGGGTTCCTCCAGACATTCGACACTCGCTTAACACTCGCCAGTTCTGCGCTATGGCCAAAGGACAATACCGCTCGCTTTTCACGGCATCACAACCACCACTGCCGACACGCCACAGCACTGACAAGCGGGCTGATACGGTCATAAATCAACATTTCACTCATTAGCACAAGTAAGCACACAAGCGCCGTTGTACGTATATATATATATATATACTTTCGGGGCTGACTCTCAGTCAAGATTTAACGTCCATGGGACTGCTTTTTCGCATTGCTTCATAGACGGACCCCCATAAATACAAATGTGCAAGGGTGGGGCTCGAACCCGCGCACCTATGTGTCTTCCCCAGTCGCGAGGCGCAGAAGAATGCACCACGCCACCGGGCTCGACATATATATATATATATATATGCCCATGATCGCACGTCCAAGCGGAGACAATTGTCCACTGCAAAGTGCTAACGTAGCGAAGTTATATGAATTATCCTCTCCTATATGTGTATATATTGCATCATCAATTCAATCATATATATATGTATATATATATATATATATATATATATATATATATATATATATATATATATATATATATATATATATATATATATATTATTGAAACGCTTTATTTAAGGTAGAAAGAAAATATACATTTGCCACCTAATGGTACCACCACATTTGCATATTTGCATGTATGTCATGTAGTCAAAACGTAGTTATAATCGGCATATTGTGCGGGGGGTTGGCGTCCCCTAGCATTCTAAGATACGCCTAGAGATCCCTCATAGGTATTGGTCGCTGATGTGGCGCTTGCCTGCGCAGGAACCATGTTGCTAGCCTGACGCGTTGTCGTTAGCTTTTCCACAAACATCTTGTTAAATAGACACCTTTATCTCACCTGGAGCAGCATCCTTTGACCAAGCTTCGTAAGCACACCAATTGTGTGGAGAATGTCAACATGGCACAGGTAAAGTTGAAAATGGTCTCCGCGCCTACCGAGGGACCGAGTCTGCTGATTTGCACTGCCTTTGTGACTATTTTGGTGCTCAGTGAGGGCAAGCTGGTTCTGCTCTCCCCTAGTGTAATCTTCGTTTTGCCAAGAAAAAGGGCACGTGGCTTGGGCTTCTTCTTTCATTCATTGACATTAACTTTAGCTCTATGCGACTTGCTAGTCTGTTGCCTCTTTATTCGGGATTGACTATATAGATTGCGAGTATATATATAGTCATGTTTGCTGTCTCTCATTTAGCGCAATGTACACCCTTGAGCAGCTTTGAGATCGATCCCAAGCCCTATTTTTGCGGTCGCAAAACCGACCAGAATAAGAGCGTTCCCGTAGTTTTCTCTCTAGACCGTGGATCTTACTTGTCAGCTTCTTGTTTGCTGCCTCCAGTTGTTTAATGGATTTATGCATACCCTGCAACTCTTCCAGAATTCGATTCATCAGCGCACCATTGGTTCCGATTGAATTTGCCCTCTCCAACTGGTTCACCAGCGCTGGGTTCCATCGGACAGTCTGACTGTGATGGCGGTGCGCACTTGTAACACTTCACAGAGTTCAGCCTACCTTATTTAGTAACTTAATATCACTAGAAGTGAGTCCACTTAACTTAAGATTGGTCCACAATACGCAAGCGGTGCACTTCACTGTCGTTTGGCACCATTCGCGGATTCGGCCATCACAGTTGGGACAGGTAAGCGCTTCTCGCTTTTGACGTTGTTGTCGCTGCTGAGTTATATAGTCACAATTTTCCTCTTTCTTTATGCAAGGGAATTTCGGATGCTCCTTGTGACGGTAAAATTTAGTCTATTTTTTAGGAGATTGCCAAAACAAAATTATTTTATTTTTATTTTTGGACCATTGAAGCAGCACGCTAGCTAAGGCGTCTTGCCTTCCTTTGGTCCGGAAATCTACCCTATTGGCCTTTTAGATCCTTGTCACATACTTCTTCATATATGGGTTTCTTGCGTTCCTTAGTCCACGCTCGACCTATATCAGCCACTTCTTTTCGTACCTTTTCAGCCCCTTGATGAGGTTTAACTTGTCTCAAAAATAAAATAAATGCCTTGTACGTGCGCGCATGCAGAGATAAGTTCCACTGCCTGCAAATCGGGCCGTAAGCGTCATTTCCGAACGCTCCTCTATATGCTTCTGGCAAAATGCCCACATTCACCAAGTCCGCCTTGAGCGGTCGTTTCAATTTGCGGATTCCACGGAAGTGTTTTCGCATTGCTTCGTACGAGAGACTTCATAAATATAAATGTGCAAAGGCCGGGATCGAACCCGAGTACTTATGTGTCTACTTAGGTCGCAAGCGAATGTACTACGCCACCGGGATCGACCTTTACTCCACCTTACTAAGCGGAGATGTATATATATATATATATATATATATATATATATATATATATATCAACGTTTCGACGTGTTTGAGTAGCTTGCCGTCTTTAAGACCCTTGCTAGTGTATCATTAATAGCCGCGCAGCGCAATCGAAGTCTTTTAGTGAGGGCGCATCCGGTTTCAGTGAGCTACAGCGTGGCGAGCTCTAATACCCACCGGCTTTCCGGATTGGCATATGTGCGAATGAGCGAGCGGAATCATCCATTAAGGTTCCTATGTTTGCATTGGGTAGGGCCGTGTAGCAAATGCACGCTTGCATGTTTTGCAGAGGCTGCACTTAGCCAAGTCATTGTTGGCTTGACCAATAGATAAACGAGTATATTGATCGGTTGGCAGGAACGACTGTTCATCCTGAGATCTGATGTCCTTTGGTGAAATTCCGAGAATCTCAACTAAGCTGCTCATGAGTTAATCTTTCATGGAAGTGAATTCGATCTGACCGGTTTTGTCGAGGAGGTCGCATATCCTGCCGAAAATCTAATGCGTGGCGGCAGCTATCGCAGATAATGCTAATATTGCCCGGTCTGGTAAGCCAAGCCTTCCTTGGCTACTGGCAAAAAAATATTTTGTTTAGCTGTATCGTCCAGATCGATTTTAAGCAGGTTGGTTATTGAATCGGCCGCAAGGTCATTGAAGCGCCACAGCTCGTCTAATTTGACAGCAAGCTCGATACCCCTCAGAAGTGAGTCAGCCGGTTGGCTGAGTGAGGTCACATAGACAGGTAAAAACCACTACGATTATCTATCAGGGAAGGCAGTCTGAAGAAGTGCTCAGCTTGCAGCCCTAGGTGAAATTTCGGAGTTTGTTGAATCGGAGCCGGCATTCTGTACGAACAGGTCGCATTTTGAGGAGCTCAGGGCGAGACGCTTACCTTTTCGGAATTGATAATCTTCTTTAATTCGCACACGATTGCAGTACTTCATCGCCCCGGGTACCGCATGTTAGGCAAACATTCGAGCTTGACTTGATCAAATCGGTAACTACTAGGTTTACCCATAGTTAAATAGATGCCTGTTTCGAATGGTGACTGAGTCAGGTGTGGCATAACAAGTTAGACGTCTATACGAGGACTCAACATAATTATACATGCTTGGGGTGGAGTCCTTGACTGCCTTCAGTAAATTACTTTTTTGTGACTGTATTAAGCGCATCTTAAAAACCTAACTTAAGCAAGTACGCGGGATAACTACTGGAGGCTAGGAAAGAGCGAGCCTTATTGGCTGCTGTCTTCACCACGGCAGTAACCGGAAACCCTATTTGGCGGTTCTCTATTCGTTATGTGAGCGGTTTTGTGTCATCATTATGCTGATCTTCAAAGCTGTTCTGCGTAGAAACGACGAGCATGCAATCAATCAAATTGCGCTACATTTGTTTTTTGCGAGCGAATAGCTAACTTATTTGCTATATAGCCGAGCCTTGGGGTTAGCCAGTAGGAAGGTAGTTTTGAATAATGTCCAGTCTTGCTGAGAAACTCCGTGCAAACGATCGAACTGCGGCAAAAATATGTTCTCTGTTTGTAGACCCAGAATCTACAAACTAGGAATTTTGTTGGTGGCCACATAGGTTCGGCTTATGCAGACGGCTGGTTCAATCATAGTGTTTTGGCAGTATCTTCTTCATATGAAAACCTGTCTGTAGAGATTAGGATTCTAGCATCATTGATGTCGTCTCCCTTGGACAACTTGCCTAGGACTTTTCGAGCAACATCGGAGTTTCTTCGAGTGCTTCTGGGGGGTTGTCAAGCTACGTTATCTGGTGCTGCACTCGTAATCCCGGGGATTCTTCCTTATGAGTTGCGCTAATAATTGGTTGACATTTTTATTCACTTGACGACGCAGGTGTCCCACACGAAGGAAATTAACGCCAATCAAGCGTGGAAACTATTAACGTGAGTATACGCATCATTGAGCGTCCTAGTAACGGTCATGGCTTATTATATATTAAATATCGGCAGTAAACATAATAGCCGTACATCTACTATCAAACCTGTATGTCTAACTGATTTGCGTCTGGTACGTACTATGTTAAAGTTTTATGAATATTTATTTAATAAGGGATTAGTCTGGTGACCCATAGCTACACCGGGAGGCGCTAACATAAATGTCGGGTATTTTCCCTGGTGTGACGTAGTAGACCACACCTGGTGCATAGTAGGCCACACAACCCTGAGGCTGAACTCGACATTTGTGGCATTAGATTGTGTCGGCGGTATCGTCGTCGCTGTTTAGGTTAAAGGGCTCCCGGGCGACTAGTATGTATGACCTTCCATTATGATTGATTGATTAATTTATTGTTCGCTTGGCATGTATACCTAAATACACAAGTTACCCTTTTATATCAGGGGCGCTTAGAGCGGTAGCATATATATTACCTACGCATCCATATAATTCATGTCTATTTCAATACCTACTGAGTATTTGCTTTCCATTGTGACAACCTCTTCTTTGTAATATCGGCCAGGTCATTTCTAACATTTGGTCCTAGAGCTAGGGCCTCCGCCAGCTCTATATCTCTGCTCCCCCCTAATGCTATACATTCTTTAATAATATGTTCGATTGACTCACTCTCTAGCCCACATGCTCGACATTCTGTACTTTGCCCCTCCTTATATTTAGCTCTATGTATCCTTGTATCGAACACCCCTGCCCTGGCATCTGCCAATAGCCCACTCGCTCTTGAATTATCGTATACCCATTCTACCCCGCCCTTTCCCGCTTTTCCCTTCCATACATAGTTGCCAAACTTGATTTGGAGCCCATCGCCAATTTCCATCCAAACTTGACTTTGGAGCCACCTTTAATTTCACCATTTTCTCTGATACCCTTGCTCTTGCCCATTGCTGACAATTGTACCCAATCTCCCCAGCTGCAAACTCTACTCTGCGATCCCACTTCGTTTTAATCCTAAGCGCCGTCTTTACCAGCTGCATCTGTTTAACCCATCTTTTATTTGTTACATTTTCAATCTTACTACTAAGCTTACTTTGTACTTCCCTTTGTATAAATGTTGACATTCCCCCTTCCCCCTCAAGGAATTCCCTGACGCAATTAAAACGGCAACCCAATGCAAATCTTATCACCTCTCTTTGTATTGTTTCTAACTTCTTTCTCAACCCTGCGCTGTGGACCAGAGAGGCATTAGCAAAAGTCAATCCTGGTACATACATGGCCTTCCATATATTCCTTGTTACTATATATTCATTAAACCCCCAGAGGCCCTTACACCTTACTGCATTTCTGCCTCTTTCAGCCTGCTTCCTTCTTATTATCTCTTCTTCTTCTAAATAATCATCCCCTGTAGTCACTGTCACCCAAAGATACTTGTACTGACTTTTATAATCCAATTATTTTCCCTACAAGCTTCTACTACAAGCTTCTTTGCCCCCTAGTCCCATTAAATACTAAAACTGCGCTATTTTTTTAATTAAACGCCATGCTCAGTTTCTTCGCTGCTTCTCCACATGCATTCAACATTTGTTAAACTTCGATAGTACCCCGCCCTAACACTACCATATCGTCAGCAAAAAGCAGCACGGGTGTCTTGATATATGCACCCTTTTCCCCTGTCTGCCATCCCAAACCCGTTCTATTAATCCTTCGCGCTATTCTCTCTATATACATAAAAAAACCACTGATGACAACGGACAGCCTTGTCTGACCCCCTTAGCAACTATAAACTATTTAGATTGTTCGGCTGCTATTATTATTCTCACCGTATTAGTCCTGTAAATTTCTTCTAGTAACTCCACCCAGCTTCTCTCCAATCCCTTCTCTAACATGATTTGATACAACTTTGTTCTGTCCACCATATCATATGCTTTTTTTGAGATCTAAAAATCCTGCCACACACCCTTGTCCCTGCAATCTCGATGTTTCCACAACCTGACTTAATAAAAAAAGATGATCATGTAGCCTATACCCTTTCCGAAATCCGCACTGCCATTCTCCTATTTTCTCATCTGTCTCCAGAATACTCTGCACTCTACTTTTAAACACCTGCATAAATATTCGATACGCTATAGGTGTAATTGTGATTGGTCGCCTATTTTTTAAAGTGTCATTATCTACCCCCTCCTTGGGAAGAGGAGAAACTCTTCCCTTGCACCAACCCTCCGGGATTCTGTTATTAAATATATTATTAAATTGCTTTGTTAGATAATACACGTACTCTTTTCCCAACGCCTGGATAATTCCTACCGAAATCCCGTCAAGGCCACACACCGTTTTTGGATTCATTTTCTTTACCACGCCTTCGATCTTATCTGTTGTGGTTGTAATCTCCGTGCTAGTTTTTGTTCTTTCTACACTGTTCACGCTAGTCGTGAAAAATAGTGCTTGTAACGCGATGTCCATTTCATCTGTTGTGTATGTTCTATCCTGGACGTTATTTGCCATTCTTGTATTTTCCTGTCTGACATAGTCCCAAAACCGCTTTGCTCGCTGGCCCTTGGGGGCCCCCAAAATCCTGTTAAATTCCCTTTTGTCTGTGTCTTTAATTGCATCTTATATTAACATTTGAGCTTTGTTCTTAGCTTCCTTGTAATTTCTCCAAATCTTTTGCCTTGTCTGCGTCCTTTCCCATTACTTGTCTATGCTCCTTTAATTTTCCTATGCATCTTGTCTACTAGCCTTTCTCCATTTGCCATTAAGAGCTGTTTTATGTATTCTACTTTCTGCACCCATTTGTGTTTATCCAGGGATTTCTTTTGTACAACTACGCGCCCCGGCTTCTTCTTCCTTCCGCTCACTTCTACCTAATTATGATCACTTCCAACATTGTATGTTTTCTCTTCATCTATCCTGACTTTCTCTACCCATTTAGCTATTTTCCCTTCGTCAGTACATAATCTACGCATGACTTTTTATCCCCCTGCGTGTATGTATATCTCCCTTCTACACGCGGGTCCAGATTTAAAATTTGGGCCTCACTGGACTCTGCCAGTTGTATCAGTCTTCTTCCCGCTCTGTCTTCTCGTCCATCCAGCTGTTCGATATGCGCATTCCAATCTTCCAGACATATTACCCCTCCTATATCCTGATATTCCTTAATCACTTTATGCACTCTTTTAAATAGCTGTTCATCATCTTCTTCTGTGTTGCTTGGCGCTCTGTATATCCCCATAACTGCCCATATTGTACCTTCCAGGTTTATTTCTATAACCACCAGATCCGTCATTTTACCAATTCCAACTCTCCCAAAGCTGTTTTCTCCATTGTCCTTATTCCGATTGGTACCATACCAATTAAATTCAATTTCTTTTATTCACACTGTCTGTGTAATACTCTATCTAGTTAAAATTGGAGTACACAAGTACTCCGGCTAATCAAGAAAGTCCCCCAGCTTACTCTTAAGTCTCTCGAGCTGATTCAGAGACTGTGGGTATGTACAAGTTTGGGCATGATACACATCACAAGGGCCTTCGCAATATTTACAGGTATCATACCAATTGTATCCCTTTAAACCCGGCGGCGCTTCCATCCCACACAAATGCGTTTTCGTTACTATCATGATACCGACAGACCTTATTTTTAGTAACTTATACAGTTCTTCCCACTTTCCTCTTCGCCTCCCTCCTCTCATGTTTAACATGGCAACCCGTTCAAATGAAACATTGCTCCTACGCTTTCCTTTTGCCCTGCTTCCTCTTTTGGATCTTACGTTAACCTTTATCTCCTCCTCTGTATGCCACTGATGGCCAACCGTCTGATGACTTCCAATGCCCCTTTGATCTCCACTGCTCCTATGTGTTCCCTCTCCCTCGAGAAGTAGCTCCCGTTGTCTTGATTCCCCCTGTACCTGTTGTCCCTCTCTTCCCTGTATCCATATTGTCCCCTCCTCTCTCTTTTGTCCCTGTATCTGTTGTCCCATCCTGTGTGTCTGTGATTGTACCCTACCGTTCCCCCTCGTTTAAATGCCCATACCAAGTTTGCGCTGCCCCGATTTTCTTGGTTCCACGTCTGCGTCCCCCTACCGTGTTCCGTTCCCGTATGTCTTACTTGCGCATTGATTACTTTAATTATTATAGGGTTAACATTGTGCCAATCGCACTCCCTCTTGCCAATTGGCCGTGCCGCTAGTACAGCACCTACCTCCCCGTAGTGCACTCCATCAAAGGCCATTGCCCTTGGATTGTCTTGAATGTATTCAAGAGACAATTATTCATAATTTGCTGCCCGGTCGGTGGCGGCGCATCCGAAGCTGGTTATGCAGCCCACCTTGCAGAGGCTAACAAGTTGAGAAAATACTCATCAATCGGCTATCCCCATGAATTTTGCCCTCTCGCGTTTGAAACCCTGGGTGCCCCTGGCGTTCGGACCAAGCAGCTGATCCGCAAAGTTGGGACCTTGTTAAACCTGTCATCCGGTGATAACAGGTCATCGTCCTTTCTTAAACAACGCCTGGATCTTGACATACAACGTGGAAACGCTGCCTCCGTTCGGGGCACACTCCTGAAGTGGTCTCGCCCTGGCCTCATCGAAACGGACACGTGACAGTCTCAATGCGCATTGGCTTAGCTAGTTGATGTGTGTAACATATACCTAATGTATTATACGGAAATAAACTTCTTATTATATATACTAAAAAAAAAAAATTGCTGCCCTAACCAACTGCATTATCTTCCTATTCACTGCCCTGCACGTACCCCGATAGTCCCGTCCTTCTTTAGCATCCACCACCATTGGAAGCGAACACACTGTCAACACTACGTTTTGCCGTTTGCATAATTTTATTAGTTCTTGTATCTGTGTGCTAATCGTATTCACAGCACTTTCCATACCCCGGGCCTGAAAAACATCTACCAGTCCCCCATGAAACACCAGCCTATGTTCTACATGATTGTAAATTTCAATAGCTTGCTTAGTTGCTGCCACAATATCTCTTACTCCTCGGCCCCTCATAGAGATAAAATGAACCCCCCCCTGTATTAGTAGCCACCCGATTAACCTGTTCCTCTATTCTGCATACGTTGGAATTATAATGAGATGTGGTTGAGCCCCGGGTGACAGGTATGTATGACCTGCCAATACAATGATATGTGTTTAGGCTCTTTGGCAAGTGATCGTAGAGCAAGTAGTGGTTAAACAATCTCCGTGATTGTTTCGATTGCTTAAGCTTGTTTCGAACTGACCACTGAGAGTGGCGGAGTTTTTTCGAGTGATTCTGGGGGTCGTCAAGCTATGTAATCTGGTGCTGCGCTCATAGTCGCAACCTCATCTGGTTGAGATGAGGGTGTCCCGCGAGGGGCTATGGCAACCCAGTTCTCTTAAGAACGACTCGACGCATCCCCTTGGGTTCGTGATCTGAGCCTACGTTGAGATCTATGTGAGAGATCCAGTGGGTCACGAGACTGCCCTCCCACGGTCATGCAACAGTGCCACACATTTCCGAACTCTGGGGAGGTGTGGAGGATTGAATTTTTAGTGGATGATAGTCCTACATGGGGTGCTGTTGGTTGCCAATGCCGACTGTGCATTAGCGTCTTCAAATCTCCTATTTAAAAAAACGATCAGACAATGACGTAGTCTGTGAACGTGATTTTTCTTCGAAGTTACCCGGCGTGTTACCTTAGATGGGTTGTCCGCAAAAATACGTCTTTGAGGCTATCTTCCGTAGTAGCTGCGTTATTATTGTCTTTAAACTTGTCTAACTATGTCAATTCTCGTGCCGTCAATCGTTTGTTTTTACGGGAAGTGTAAACTGTAAATCCTAACATTGTTGTCGCCATTGTTATCTGTTTTGTTTCGAAGAGACTGTTGAAACCAAGAATCTAACTATGTTAGGATCAGTGGTGCTCTTTGAAGCAGAAGTTCTGTTTTCTCTACTGAGAAACTATCTATCTTGAATCAAACCTATACCACTCTGACTGCGGGCCGCGTCCGACAATGAGATGGCTACGGTCGTCTTGTAAAAATAAAACTGATCAGTATTGCATGCATTTTACTGCTGATCCGCCTTTGCCAAATTTGATTTTAGAGTCTTTACCCTGCGATAAGACGCGGCTCCCTAGCGGAAACGATTTTGGTCAGGAACGACAGATAGTTTTTACAATTATTATAATTGGGACATGAGCTTAAAGGTTATGCAGTGTTATTCGTAATATCACATATTATCGTTAACTTTTAATATTGTGTTCTGAAAATGTCAACAAGCTTATGAGAGATGAAATGTACGATTTTGCAATTCATGAGAACAGTAATATCCCTGATAACGATATGATTAGAGTTTGACCTTTCTTTACTCCGGGAGCGGAGTACTTTGCACATAAGAGTGATCCGTAGGTGACTAATCATTGGCTAGACGTCCGTGAAAGGGAAGTAGGCAATTTTGATAAGTAAATAAGCACGCCTCCTCTAGCCGATCTATTTCACTGTATGTAAAAAGGCCAATGGTTTCACACTCACCCGTTATACATACGCTCTCTGCATATGTTTCTCTCGGAAGTGTGCTAGCATTTGTCTGTGTTGTTTTTGCTTTAAAATCGTAGGACATGCCACTCGCAATAGTAACAGCATATATATATATATATATATATATATATATATATATATATATATATATATACAATGCTTAGGTTAAAGTGCACCCAGTTAGCTCATGTTTTGCTCATGTAGTAAAGCAATGGTTTTTAGTGACCTCTCTTACTGTGGTAAGTATTCTTATTATTGCAAGTACCGCCACTAATGTGATTATCATTGACACCCACATAAATGATAGCTATGTGGACAAACAAACTGGACAAATACTGGCTTACAAACCTCGACAGGTGCTGATCTCAGCAACGGCATTCAGCCGCTATACCCAAAAGGGATGTGGCCTTCAGTGTAATGATGCACTACTCAAATGCCGTCGTCCAGGTTACTCAGCATACTCCACGTCTTTAGGTTAGCATTATCGCCATCCAATACTGATTCAGTCAGAGATCATTTATTTCGTGCGTGGCAGTCGTTCGTGCTATCTAGGTAAAAAGCACAGCGGTCAGAATAAAAACGACATTTATATACACATTTTATATATATATGGCCCAAAATAAAATACTCCAGTTTTAATGAGTGATAAAGAATACATTTATTTAATAAAATAGGGGAATGTCTTGTTTAGGAGCGGTGGAGAAACCACACATACCTTTGTGTCCGGTAGAAAACTGCTTTACCTGAAGATACTCATGCTGGCTACAAGAAGTTAAAAAGTCACATTGAAAACAGTTTGCAAAAGTTGGGGTTCTGGGATATCCTACTCTTCTGACTTTTACGTAATTATAATAATGATAGTGATACGAATAATAATTCGGTAGGGGACGAAAGATAGCCTAGAACTAAAAACAGCTTACCTAAAAAATAAAGAAGATGCAGACTGTGCACAAGCTACTAACGTCCCACCTCTGTTAACACGGGACTTTATGGGAACCTATAAACACAAAGGTTCTCCACTGAGCCTTTTATAAAACGAAGACCGACTATTCACATCAGTATCCGGAATATTTAGAGCGTATTCGGCAGAGACAATATTTTAAAGAATTCGTGCTACAATTGGTGTCTCAAATTTCGTTTCGGCAACTAAAGCTTTTAAGCTGCTAAAACTGTGGAACAGAATTTCCAGTTGACCACGCAATGATTAGCTATGATATTTAGGATGCCACACAGTTTTTCCGCTCTCTAAAGAAGAAATACGGACTCGCGAATATAAAGGGCGATATCTTTTACCAAAACAACGTGAGGCCGCATACGAGTTTACCCGGCTTCGCAAGATACCGAGCTTCGGTTGGGAAATTTTGTCATATCCGCCGTAATCATCCAAAGGTCACCCCGTCAGACAACCACCTTCTTCTTCGTCTGCAAAACTATCTACAAGGAAAGAAATTTTAACTCGGCCAATTTTTAGATTGATTTTAGAGTTAAACAATGCCAGTTACGTTCTGTCCGACCGGTAGTTCAACAGGATTCTTAAAATGAGCTTTTCAGAATTCGAATTTTGGCGCGCTTTCACCGCTATTGGAAACGGCAACTTTTCGACTGCTAGCAGTCAAAATATTATGGTGATTGGCGGTTGCGATTTCGTTTGATCGCTTTTCCCGTGCAACGTATCGGCGTGATTTTCAAAAATGGAGAAAAAATAGTTTCGAGTGATTATCAAGCATTTTTATTTCAAAGGTTGGAATGCGACCCAAGTGAAAACTGAGTTAGACAAGGTGTACGGTGACTCTGCGCCATGTTTTGCCACTGTTTCCAACTGGATTAATGAGTTAAAAAGAGGTCGCAGGAGCACCGAGGATGAACTACGGTCAGGACGCCCAAAAACGGCAACCGTTGCCGCAGATAAGCGAGTGAACATTAGGGAGATAGCGGAGGTCTTGGGGATCAGTTTGGGTAGTGTGCATTTCATCCTGCACGAGAACTTGAAGATGAAAAAGCTCAGAGCAAAATGGGTGCCGCATTTGCTCAACCAAGGCCAAAAAACGCGCGTGTTTCCGCTTCACAGCGAACTTTGGCCAAGATGTCGAAAAATCCGTCGGATTTTTGGGGCAGATTCGTGACCGTCGATGAAAGCTGGGTTCATCACTACACTCCCGAGACCCAAGAAGCATCTCGCCAATGGTGTGCACCTGGTGAAGGACCTCCGAAGAGGGTGCGGACAACAGCATCGGCCGGAAAGATGATGGCTACGGTTTTTTGGGACCAACAGTGGAATAATTCTGGCCGACTACCTTGAGAGCGGTAAAACGATCACGGGAGAATCATATGCAAGATTGTTGGACTGCCTGAAGCAAGAACTCATCGTGAAACGGCCCGCTTTGCAGAAGAAGGTTGTCCTGTTTCACCAGGACAATGCTCCTGCAAACGAGTCGCAGCAAACATTGGCAAAACGGGCCCAACTGAGGTTCGAACTTGTTTGACAACCTTCCTATTCTCCAGACCTGGCCCCCTCTGATTATTTCTTTTTCGGACATTTGAAGAATAGTCTCGGTGGAAAGCGTTTTTCCAGCAATGAAGAGGTTAAGGCTGCTGTCAATGCCTATTTTCAGTCTAAAGACGCGGAATTTCTTGGTTTTCATTTTAAGAACTTGTTAAACAACCTGTACATGCAGCTCCTTAAATAAGTGTATCTAATGTTTAAATTGAAATTGTTAATTGAAGACATATATTTGTCATAATCATCTAGTATTGCTTTGCTTGCAAGTGGAAATATCTACATTCCTAGAGAAAGCACCGATCACCCAGCTCCAGTTCTCAACCTAAAACAGCCGCTCGCTGCCCCCCGTGCTACTGGTGAAATAGTGAGATTGCCGAAAATCGATGGACCTGCCACCGGTTGCGACAAATAAGCATACGCCGCAGAGCAAGACACTAGCCAGAACGTTCCTATCTATGAAGGAAGATTACAAAGCAGATTCACTAAATGGAAGCAGCAAAGGAAAGCAATCCAGCAGGGCCATCTTGGCTCTTGGACCAAATCAGTACACAATCTGATCTCAAGAAAATGATGCAGCATTAAACGGCACGGTTGGCATTCCTACCCACTCGCGTAACTGCTAATAGGCTGCCACACAGGCTGTGTTCAGCAATGCCTACACCGCATTGGTAAAACTGACTTCCACTTACGCGGTATGTACAACTCAGGAGAGGCTGTCGATGAAACTCACCGCTACAAACGCGGTGCCTTTTTTTTTCACTGTTGAGCGAGAGTTACCGTCCAGAGAAACCTTAAACTGGAAAGTCCCCTTCTAATAATGTGGCCAGCTAAAATAAATATCTCGAAAACAGTACTGCGGCCACCTTTGGTTAGGGACAATGAGGACGACACGATTTTAGTGGATGATGTGAGTCCCACACCGTCGTGGCATGAACAACGACGTCTGGTGTGCATCATGCACAGAATTCCAGTTAATATTTAAAAGAGTCTATAAATATATTATTTTTACATCACGGGATCTTTTGTCGTCTTACTAGTCCGGCTATTGATTGAAGCGCTGGACATGCTGCGCTGTGATATCTGCCGTACTGGCCGAAGCACTTCGTGCACGTGCAGAAGTCGATCTGGCGACTTCTCTATTTTCATAGAGAAGTCGCCTATGAAAGGCGACTTCTCTATGAAGTCGCCTTCATAGACTTCATCTCATCAGGTAACAGTATAGAACGCAGAACTATAGGTCTGCGTTCCCTAATTTGTCCCACATATACTACATCAAAAATAGTGATATACTATAACAAATGTTGCTACTGGTTTTTCTGTAATCTTGGAAACGGCGGATGCGGTCTATATTAGAACGCGGATTTTTAATTGCTGTTCCGGCTTAAAGTGCTTTTTTCTCGCTGCGTTCTATATGTATTCGAAAACTGCTACTATTTGCCGTTACAATGAGCCTCAGAGAATTAAATGTCTAACATGCGCAATCCGTATGGGTACACTTCGATCTTCCAAACCCATGTTTCAAAGTAATGCCAAAGTAATACCGAGCCTGGGGGGGGTGGGGAGGAATCCGGATTTAGTGGGTTTGCGAGTCTCACACTAATCACGCAGGCTGCTAGTGGCGCATGTGTTGATCAAACCAATGTTGATCCTCCGAAATCAAATTTTTAGTTTAGAGAGAGTACACGAGTCTGTTTGATATTATCCCCAATAACATCTTATAGGGGCCATCTCTAAGTGTTCTTCCCCTCTAGGCCTCCAGCTGTGTTTATATGCCATTCCTTCGAGGTACAACGATAAGAGTATCCTCTTTCCACACTTCCCACACTTCCCCACATTTCAAGGATTCAACAAATAGAGCGTCAGCTTCAGCTTTCTAGATTGGTATCAATGCTAATGTTTGCCTTTAAACGTTCGTTTTATATCAGATCGTTTCCGGCCGATTTGCCTCCAGGCGTTCTTTTAAGTTTTGGTCCCTTCCAACACACTAGTAGCATGCTTAATCAGTCGTCCAGCTTTTATTAGGCCATTTTCTTTTTTGTTCTAGCCACTTACATAGTTGTTTCTCCGCTTCTCGCAGCAACTTGCACTCTACTTGCATCTGGTTTTCCTAGTACTTTTGCTTACTTTCCTGTAATTTTCTTTGGCATTATCACAAAAATCCCAGCTGCGCCTCGAAAATGTGTCGGCTGCTTGAACGTTGGATAGTGAGTGGTATGCTGATCGTGATTGGCGGGGCTACGGGCTGCTGCTTCTGTACTAAACTTCCCGAGGCGCTGTTTAGTTGCTCCATGCGTAGCAGCCTTTCATGCCTGCTCCCTGCGCAGTTCATGCTCCAATTGCACAAACAGCAGCGTTGCAGCCTTTTCTGAGGTGCTCCACAGAGCTGCATTTCCGACATGTAGGTCTTATGGTCTTACAACTAGTGGCAAAGCGGTCTACATTACAACGCTTGTAGCATTGTGAGGGTTCCTGATATAGTACACCATGCCACTTGGGCCCCAGACGCAGCTCAGTCAGAAAGCTGTCCCCGGAAAATGTCAAGATGACGTGCTCTGTCCCCGCCAGACATTCAGTACATTTATTTCGCTCTCACCCGATTTGTTTCTGTAATTCTGGAAGACTGTATTGCCGATAGAATCTCTGATTCCGGGATAGAAGTATGAGCCTTGGTAAACATTACCATTCACCGTAGATCGTGTGCCGCTCATCCTTGAGAAGATTTTGTCTTCCGCTAACTCCGATAGCGACAATAAGGTCGTTCTGTTGTATTCCTTTTCGACTACTGTTATAAGGTCGCAGTTTTTCGTGAACAAGGCTTTTCTATTTGCTCCCCGACGAGAGAGGAAACCTAGCTGGCTTTTTATCCAACACTGCCACGCATCGAATTACAAACGTGAGTTTGAACAGCCCTTTTATTAGAACCCTATACAGCTAGTTTGGTGCTCACACTCAAAAACCACGGAAAATGTTCATCAGTGACTACCGTTTCTCAAAAGGCGCATTTTCTCGCATCTTTGGTAGGTTGTGAACTTTAACATACTAGGTAGGTCAGCCTTTTGGCAGCTTACCGGACTCCATTTGATTGATCGCTATTAGGTCTACCTTCGGAAGTACATACAGTTTATATGCAAATGCAATGGCCTTTCCTACATGCTGTTTTATATCCCTGTATCGTAGTGGGCCGCTGGGACAGGTGGTTTGGTAATAGGGAAAACACCACTTACACAACAAACATCACAGAGGCCTCAGTTTGGCACCGAATACCTTGCTTTATTGCTGTCTCCGATAGGTGCACACATGGTAGTACCACTTTTGGAACAACGCTCGTAGGGTTATTTCATGTACGTATTTTTCTCAACTTTGAAGTCCGATGGAACTAGTTCTGCCAGAACCCTTTTTAGAAAAGAAAGAACACAATATAGTTCCTATTTAAAGTAAAAAAGCACGCACGCACGTGCATTCCATTGTGTGTTCGATACCGTCGAGTACATGTTTTGCACCGCGCCTGTATCTACCTGAACTATTAAAACAAGGGTATGTGTCGTTAGCAGAAGAGGGCAGGAGCGTACGTTGTGTAAGACGGGAACGTTGTGTAGTTAGCAGGATGCCAGGGGCATTGTTCGCTTTGGCTTTTTTGGACTTGAGAACGAATCAGGTAAACAGAATGTTCGTTTACCAACACGGTTAACACAACGCAAACTTTTTGAGAAATGCTGACTCATATTATGACCAAAATATCGACTTCTTAACAGGAAATGTGTTGCCTTTTAGGACAAGGCGCGCCTTTTAGCTCGACTCATACATTTGCGACTTGAACTGATAATTTAATATGCATTTACCACATTTCTTATAACCTTGCGCCTTCAGGCCATCATTAACTTCAATCGTTGTAAACCTTTTTAAAGCACGCAATAAAAAGCAGCAACTTTTCGACCTTAGAACTGGGGAGCTTTGTATAATAGAAAGAGCTGATTAATAATATTCTTATTATATTAATGGCTGATTAATAAGCCGCCATTAAATGCAGATTGTATTATTTCGATGTCTATTATAAATCTGCATCTGGTCTATCGTTACAGCTACATGCGACCTAGCATGCCTGCAACGTCTGATTTACGACAGCTGCGCTTACACCGGTGTGAGAACGAATTTATGATTGTACTGTGACCCGAATGAGTTACTAACAGAGCGGTGACTGCTCACACAGACACACATACATTAGGTGTATATATACATACATCAAATTTCTGCCAAGGTCTGCTCTGGGCGATGTGGGACAGCGCGCCAATTTGTGGTGGCCGCCATCTTAGCGGCTTTGATGCTTGTCCGTTTTCCCCCTGTTTCCGTTTCTGTCTCTTTGCACGATTCGTGAAGAGCTCGTGATGAGATTCCTGATAAGGATCATGGAGAGAATCGCTGGCTGCACAGAGTTGCCCGAGGAAAGACAGTACAGGAGAGAGGTGAAAGGTGAAAGCGCGATTGAAGGTTGCGTCCGCAAGGTGTCCAAATCTTTCTTTCCCTTTCGTTCTCTCTATCTATATATATATATATATATATATTTACATTATTTTTGCATGACAAAGGTATATCTTAATACACATAAATAAATAATGATTATATGTATATATATATATATATATATATATATATATATATATATATATATATATATATATATATCATCTATATATATATATATATATATATATATATATATATATATACATATACATACATACATAAAAAATAATGATTATATACATACACTCCTGCCACGATTTAGTCTGGCCCCTTGCATGGGACTCGAAGTTGGCAAGGGTCGGAAGTGCTCTCTGCCCACATTGGAATCGTGGGCGGGACAATTTATCTGGCCGTCTGGCTACGAGACAGCAGCGGATGGCGTCAACCTACAACGCTACATTCGTCTCGGCGAGCTATCGCGAGAGACGTCCGAGAGATGAACGCACGCCATCCAGGCGAACCAGGGCGTCGGAAGGCTCTCAATCAAGGCGTCAGTTTGTACAGGGGCGCCACTAACCAACTCCTTGGACTTGTTCCAATAGCGCATGAGCCAATCCGCCGAACAAGGCTTTCGAACTGCTCCATTTCAGACACTGTGCCACAGAGCAAGCCGTTTACATACACATATATGCTGACCGGAGACGACGTAGCGGCCAGTTAATGAGCCCAGTAGTGATCAGGTCATTACGTGGCAAACCAGCGCGTTCTCATGCGCTCCTGCTTCGCAAAGGGAGATGGGCCAACATCAAGTCGACATTCCCAATAAGATCTCGCTTTCAAAATTCAGTGCCGTTTTTAAGACTATAGTTGTGTGAACCAATTGTTTGTACGAGTACATGGTCCCTATAGGAAAAGAGTAAAGAGTAACTAACTAGTTACAAAGTGGTTTTCTTAATGTAAAGTTATAATAGAAGTGTGTGGTCGTAATTACTCTACACGTACTATATAGTTATGACGCTATAATTATGTCGCTCTGTGTGCATTGTTCTGCATGTGCATGTGCAATGTGAGCATTGTTCAGCGGACGCTGCAGGTCCGCTCCACCTTTTCAAGGTGCACTTTTTTTTATTCTAGTGCATAACGTGGAATATCTCGGAAGTTAAACACATTGATCTGGTAAATGCTATATGCTATCATCGCCCGATGTTTTCTGTATTGCGTAAATGTTGATTAGCTTCTGTGTGCTCGTGCAAGGTATATCTGTTTCGAACAGCAGGCCAATGAATAGGGGTTGAAGTAGTATTAAAGAATGGTTCCAGCTCCTCGCCTCTTCCTGAGGCCATTTAGGTGAGAGGTTTTAGTAGGGTATTATGCCAACAACATGTTCACTACGCATACTGTAGTGTAGCACGTTAACGCCTTTGACACTAATACTTCGTAAGCGAGCTGTTATAGTCTCTTCTTTACAAGGCCTAGGTTAACCTACTCCTTTAGGCATATTACTAATGAAGATGTGCCCTTTGTATAAACTCTATATGTATGCATAACATTTTATGTACAGAGGCTTTCCTAAATAAAAGTGGACGCGTGTTACAGCGTATTACCGATTTACCATTTCGTGTGCTAGCACAAACAGTTCATTTGACGCGTAGATGGAGCGTACAGAGCCGAATAGCACACATTAGTACTACGATCTTTACTGGCAGAAAGTGATCAAAGAGCCAACATTTATCGTCAAATGGTGGCTGCTGATGGTCAGCACTATTTAGGACGAACCGCTGTGAGAACAGCAAGAATTTCCGTAAGAGACGGAAATGAATATTTCTAATCATTTGATCAGGGGATCCAATGTTGATTTCCGCTCTTATACTAACAGCGGAATCGGCTATACACGGGGTGCAATATACGACTTTTCTAACGTTTTGATACAACCCAGAACGATGGCGCTGCGATCGCTTGTTCAGCTAGATTTGAACAACCCTTATACTTAGAGTATCATTTGGCTCTGTTGCTTGTTTTTTGTGTGGGGCAAGGTGAATGTATTATAGTTACGGACTGCTGCTGCTACAAACGTGGCTCGTTCGCCCTCGCGAGCCGTATGAGATTCGACCCCAGCGATTGGTTGTTGGCCCACCAGGACCCCTACCCAACTTCGCTCTTAAGCTTTACTCTGTAATGGTGGCACCGAACTATACACACAGAATAGTAGTACTATGATGAACCATCAGGCAAAGTGGCAAGCGCCTAACGGATAACATGGCCACTAAGGTCACTAAGGGGTTCTCCCATCGATGTCATTTGGCTGTTTGCGTATATTCTTGTCTGAGAAAGCTGCTCCGGGAAATCGAGTATGGCGAGTTCAAATTTGGGAACACACATTTGCTTTATTTGCAGTCCATGATTCTTCCCCTCACGTTATATCCAAGCTAGGAAAAAAACGGCAACAATTTTTAAGATAGCCATTGTGAAAGCAGGGTCATTAGAAAAAAATAAACATGGCAGTACGGCAATGCTTTTGTTTCTTTGCGTTTTTATCCATTGAACTTCGCTAGAACAAGAATTATGCCTTAAACTTGGTCTTCGCCAAAACTTTTTGAGCTGACTCTCAGCCAAAATTTTACGTCCACGGATTTGCTTTTGCGGTGCTTCGTAAGACAGACCCCATAAATACAAATGTGCAACTGTGGGGATCAAACCCGCACACCTATGTGTCTCCTCCGGTTTTAAGGCGTACGCGAATGCACCACGCTACTGAACTCGACATCCTGTCCTGAGCGTAAAACTTGTGTTGGTTTTCTATAAAACTTTCAACAACTGAACTCGTATTAGTACATACACTTCTTTAAAACTTTGCTCCTATTAGTTTGATTAACGGATTATTCAAAAGAAAATCCGCAGATAGATGCAATTAAAAACAGTGATCCCGTTTGCCCGCGACCGCAATATCTATGGTAGCAGTCGCTTTCAGGTGCATACGGCCGAGTTCTTGCGTAGAGGTTCTATAACGTTTCAGGCTATTCTATTAATTTTAGGAACGCCTATCGTTTAGATAAGCAGAGTCCCATATTTTAATATGTTTGTTTCTACCAACGGTCGCGGCGTCTCGGTTTACATGAGTGAAAGACCGAGTAGAACCGTATAGGAAGAAGTACCCCTAGCGTGCTTCGAAAACTTGAATAGGCTGAAAGCTGCCTTTCCTTGGTTTATATTCGGGCTTCACTGAACGATACGCAGTAGACCGGACATGAACCGTATTAAAGCAACGCGATTCTAGTACATAAGCCCCATAATGAAATATAAACTGTGCGTTTTTTTCTCAAGATAGTCGAATCCTTTGCATGCACTCGACATGTATATATATATATAGATATACATATACAGGTAGTTCAACAAGTTCTTAGAATGAAAACCGAGAATTTTCCAAATCATGTTTTTAAATTTTTTTTATTCGATATACTCTCCGAGAAGCTCAATACACTTTTCCCATCGAGATTTCAGAGCTTTCATACCTCTTGAATAGAATTCCGCGTCGTTAGACTGAAAATAGGCATTGACAGCAGCCTTAACCTCTTCATTGCTGGAAAAACGCTTTCCACCGAGACTATTCTTCAAATGTCCGAAGAGGAAATAATCAGAGGGGGCCAGGTCTGGAGAATAGGAAGGTTGTTCAATAAGTTCGAACCTCAGTTGGGCCAGTTTTGCCGTTGCTTGCCGCGAACTGTGTGCGGGAGCATTGTCCTGGTGAAACAGGACAACCTTCTTCTGCAAAGCGGGCCGTTTCACGATGAGTTCTTGCCAACGGCAGTCCAACAGTCTTGCATAATATTCTCCTGTGATCGTTTTACAGCTCTCAAGGTAGTCGACCAGCATTATTCTACGTTGGTCTTAAAAAACTGTAGCCATCACCTTTCCGGTCAATGCCGTTGTCCGCACCCTCTTCGGAGGTCCTTCATCAGGTGCACACCATTGGCAAGATGCTTCTTGGGTCTCGGGAGTGTAGTGATGAACCCGGCTTTCATCGACGGTCATGAATCTGCACCAAAAATCCGACAGATTGTTCGACATCGTGGCCAAATTTCGCTGTAAAGCCAAAACAGGCGCGTCTTTTTGGCCTTGGTTGAGCAAATGCGGCAGCCATTTTGCTCTAAGCTTTTTCATCTTCAAGTTTTCGTGTAGGATAAAATGCACACTGCCTAAACGAATCCCTAATGCCCCCGCTATTTCCTTAATGTTCATTCGCTTATCTGTGCCAAGAATTTTTCGCACTTTCTCTACGTTTTCCTCATCAGTTGCCGTTTTTTGGCCTCCTGGACGTAGTTCATCCTCGGTGCTCCTGTGACCCTCTTTTAACACATTAATCCAGTTGGAAGCAGTGGCAAAACATGGCGCAGAGTCACTGTACGTCTCGTCTAACTCAATTTTTACTTGGGTCGCATTCCAACCTTTGAAATAAAAATGCTTGATAACCACTCGAAACTCTTTTTCTCCATTTTTAAAAATCACGTCTATACGTTGCACGGGAAAAGCTATCAAACGAAATCGCAACGGCCAATCACCATAATATATTGAGTGCTAGCAGTCGAAAAGTTGCAGTTCCTATTAGCGGTGAAAGCGTGCCAAAATTCGAATTCTAAAAAGCTCATTCTAAGAACTTATTGAACTACCTGTATATATATATAAATATATATATTTTTTTAACATGTACATATATATATAAGTTTTATATGTACTATAAATAGATGCTGCAGAAGACAATGTAGATTTCTCAACAGCATTGCCGCACTCACAGTAGATGCCATGGACCAAGGCTCTGGTGTCTTATAGAACCATTGGTTCATGTGTTAATACTCATAAGTTTTAATCGTAGATAAAAAAAACACTTACGCAGTCGGCATCTGAGAGAGGTAGCCTTCTGGGTGCTTTCTATGTGCGGTAGTACAATGGTGCCACGTCTCTCGTAAAACGCGCACAGTGTTTGAGGCTAAATGACGACGTCTGAGACTGCAGCTGCCACTATGTTGGTTCGACGTTCGACGGCCCGCGCCAATCAAGGCCAGGCTAGACCAACGCCATTCGTCACTGTAAGCCTTCCATCTGTTAAGGGAGCCACAAAGACGGGTTTTAGAGTCTGTAGTTGTGTTGGAGGTTTATCTGAATAGTTGTTACAAACTGCTAGTTTAGTAAATAAAAAGCTCAGCAGTGTGTGGTAATTGAGTTGGCGTGCCGATCTAGCAACTAAGAAAGCGGAGACGGAGCCCACGCTTTGCTAAGCTTACCACGTCCGAGGCACAGGAGCACTTCCTCACGCAGAAGCTCTATTTAGAGCCGAGGGCCCTGTGTCTAGCAGCCCTTTGTTGCCTTCTGTGACTTGAAGGATTATTGTCCAGCTTTGTCTTATCTCAGCTATGAACTAACAATGCACAGTGTCTCAAAACAACGCCCTTGTGTTCATTCCGCCACGACTTTTCCACCTGCAGAAAGCACTTGGCGCTCCTCCTGAAGCATCCCGGTTACCAATCAGTAACTACGTACAGTCGTTGACCAACTTGCAGCTATTTTCAGCTAAGGCCTAAGGACAGAGGCAGGTAAGATAAGCCTCCTTGTTTGGTATCTGGATCTGTCCTCGTCTTTCTGTTGCTTCTTCTATATTTGAAAAGTTTTCTTTATAGCCTACAACCTATTAGGCGCCTATTCATAGAACAATTTTTAAATTAGCAAGTAATTGGACACATACGTTTCGATGTATTTTTGCGCTGTTGCTATATCAGTTCAGGGTCTTTAAGCATTTCTTTAAAGCATGTATGTATAATTATAATAATATATATTTATTGATATATATATATATATATATATATATATCACAAAATTATACATCACAAATGTATATTTTGCTACACTTAAATAAATTATGATATATATATATATACCTATCCGAATGAGTCGGAACGTAAAACAATTAATCGCTGACTGCAACTTTGTATATATATACAGGTAGTTCAATAAGTTCTTAGAATGAAAACCAAGAATTTTCCAAATCATGTTTTTAAATTTATCTTATTCGATATACTCCCCGAGATGCTCAATACACTTTTCCCACCAAGATTTCAGAGCTTTTATACCTCTTAAGTAGAATTCCGCGTCTTTAGACTGAAAATAGGCATTGACAGCAGCCTTAACCTCTTCATTGCTGGAAAAAACGCTTTCCACCGAGACTATTCTTCAAATGTTCGAAGAGGAAATAATCAGAAGGGGCCAGGTCTGGAGAATAGGAAGGTTGTTCAATAAGTTCGAACCTCAGTTGGGCCAGTTTTGCCGATGCTTGCCGGGACTTGTGTGCAGGAGCATTGTCCTGGTAAAACAGGACAACCTTCTTCTGCAAAGCGGGCCGTTTCACGATGAGTTCTTGCTAAAGGCAGTCCAACAGTCTTGCATAATATTCTCCTGTGATCGTTTTACCGCTCTCAAGGTAGTCGACCAGCATTATTCTACGTTGGTCTTAAAAAACTGTAGCCATCACCTTTCCGGTCAATGCCGTTGTCCGCACCCTCTTCGGAGGTCCTTCATCAGGTGCACACCATTGGCAAGATGCTTCTTGGGTCTTGGGAGTGTAGTGATGGACTCAGCTTTCATCGACGGTCATGAATCTGCGCCAAAAATCCGACGGATTGTTCGACATCTTGGCCAAATTTCGCTGTGAAGCGAAAACAGGCGCGTTTTTTGGCCTTGGTTGAGCAAATGCGGCAGCCATTTTTTTCTGAGCTCTTTCATCTTCAAGTTTTCGTATAGTATAAAATGCACACTACCTAAACTAATTCCTAATACCTCCGCTATCTTCTTAATGTTCATTCGCTTATCTGAGCCAACGATGTTTCGCACTTTCTCTATGTTTTCCTCATCAGTTGCCGTTTTTGGCCTCCTGGACGTAGTTCATTCTCGGTGCTCCTGCGACCTCTTTTTAACACATTAATCCAGTTGGAAACGGTGGCAAAATATGGCGCAGAGTCACCGTACGTCTCGTCCAACCCAATTTTTACTTGGGTCGCATTCCAACCTTTGAAATAAAAATGCTTGATAACCACTCGAAACTCTTTTTTCTTCATTTTAAAAAATCACGCCGATACGTTGCACGGGAAAAGCTATCAAACGAAATCGCAACGGCCAATCACCATAATATTTTGAGTGTTAGCAGTCTAAAAGTTGCAGTTCCTAATAGCGGTGGTAGCGCCAAAATTCTAAAAAGCTCATTCTAAGAACTTATTGAACTACCTGTATATACGCGCAAATTTCGAATGCGGCAGCCGACGACCTACCGGCACGAGGGTGGATTTTGTCGATCAGGAACGGCTTAGAAGTGGGGCATGATAAAGCCGAGACGTTGACGAAATCGACGAACAAAAACAGACGATCTACTGCCGATATCTAAAGTTCGCTGTTGCAAACGAGAGGGAAACTTGTACAGTCACGTGAGAGCCTGTGCTGCAATACAGCCAAAATGCGACCGCGAATTCGCCGGTATGTATTCTGTATATTTCAGTAGTAGCCATTCTTAGCGTACTCGTGACGTCATCTAAAACCCATTATTGAAGTAGCCTCTATAAACAGCGGAGACGCGACCCGTTAAGCGTACAATGATCGTATTCGAACCCGCTACGTTCAAACGTGTGCTTTTCATTTCAATGCTGAGCAAGAAGGCAGCTCTTTAGGAAAGACTGACAAATTCGCTGACATACCCGTGACTCGTAGAGAGGGGCCCTCAAGGAGTGCTATGAGTGCTGATCGATGGTAAGAAGGTTTGCAGAATATACATGGAAGCGAATAGCATAAATGGGTTCATTAAAGCGGCTAGGTGAAATAATTACAAAAGACACTGCTAAAAAGAATAAAAGCCTATATATATATATATATATATATATATATATATATATATAGTGTTGAGATGTATGCACACATTTGACGGAAGGCTCACCTAAATACTTAATATACATATTTTCCATGCGCGCAAATTTCGAATGCGGCAGCCGACGACCTACCGGCACGAGGGTGGATTTTGTCGATCAGGAACGGCTTAGAAGTGGGGCATGATAAAGCTGAGACGTTGACGAAATCGACGAACAAAAACAGACGATCTACTGCCGATATCTAAAGTGCGCTGTTGCAAACGAGAGGGAAACTTGTACAGTCACGTGAGAGCCTGTGCTGCAACACAGCCAAAATGCGACCGCGAATTCGCCGGTCGTCGAATAGCACGAACGATCGTATCTGTGATTTGACGACGACGACGCCTTGCCTTGTGGCCACAGCACTTGCGGCCGGTCGGCTGGCTGGCTCGCAGGCAACAACAACAGCAGCAGCAGTAGCGGGCTTGATTTGTGCCCAATACGAGTGAAGTCGGGCGTATGCGCGTGGAGGACCGCGTGGCGCTCAAATCGATTGAAGTCTGAATGGATTGGATCTCGAACCGCCCCCCGACGACCACCCTGGGCGGCCACTGTCACCGCAAGGGATCACCGTCGCTCGTCGTTCTACCGAGAAACGACGACGACGATGATGAAGAAGGAAAAGAAAAAGGAAGAAGGAGAGGAAAAACAGGAAGAAGAAAAAGAAGGAGAGGAAAAAGAAGAAGAGGAGCAAAGGAAGAAGACAAGGCGGAAAAGACAGCAGAAACACAGGCGCTACAGCACGCCTCGATACTCGCGTGCCCTCATTGTGTGATGGCGGCAGAGCTAGCGGGATGCAAGTCGAGCGAGCAACGAGCTTCCACGCCTTCTTCTATGAGCCCCCCCCCCTTCTCTGCACGAATGAGCCAGTGACAGTGAAGATGACGCTGACTACTCGACGTCCGACAGTTGGTGCCTCACGGCCCGAGTCGGCTGAGTCGCACCCGGACAGAGCCACATCCTCTCTGTACTCTAGCTCTCCTAGTCCCTGCCACATCGATATAGGACGACGGTCTGTCTGCGAATATGTACGGGTCATATTGCGCGCTCGAACAGTTCCGTGTTGCAGCAGACGCAACAGAAGCAGAAACAGCAGCAGCAGAAGCAGCCAGCCGCCTCAGCAGTAGGGAAATAATACATCGGATAAGTCTTGAAAACGCAGGAAACTGCGGTGGATGGCTTCCCGCTGCCGCTTTATGATGGCACCATCCACAGACACGGATGGTGTGTGTGTGGTGGTGGTGGTGCTACAACAACACCACTCGCACGCCTATACAGGCGTAACAATCACACACGTCTGCATTTGTATCACACAGTAGCCAAGAACAGGGCTATAAACGAAACCGGAACTACCGTAGGCACTCGGATGCCCCTGTAGGCATACCCTGCATTTGTACACGTCGTAAGCTTGCGCGCCGTCATCCCTCTATATGGCTTATAACACTTCACGAACGATGCTCCTAATGCTGCAGTGCTGTGCTCCGTTACGTGTATATATATATATAACAGACATATGCATGGGCGGGTTCCGAATTACATCACTCGACAATATACCTACGCAAGAGAAACGTCATAAAAATATGACTGACGACTAGCACCCAGCAGTGTAACAGTGGTCTGTTGTCTTAAAGTATCTTCTAATAAGTTATATAATAACATCACGTGTTTTTTTGACCCTCTAGAAGCATCAGTGTCCTATATGCATGTCCATGTTATTTATTTCATTGGAAAAACGTCATTCCGGGAAAGTTTTGATTTAGAAAAGGGCGCAGTACTGAAAATAAAATAAAGTTCGAAACTTTATTAGGGCAATGATGGAGAAGAAAAAGCAAACTTGTCTAGTGCTTCTTGATAAGCTCCCTCCAAAAGGTACTGAAAACTAACGATGCCGAAAAAACCACGCCACCGCTAATAAATATAGATGTCAAGGTGTTCAATCTCGGCCGAGGCTTCGACAACCGCTCCCGTTTGAAAGTGTTTGCCGTCTGAAAGAGACAAAAGATCCGCTTTATATATGTGGTAAAACACCTTTCGAGCTGAACAAAGTTTGCTGCCGAGAAATGTATCCGCACTCTACAAAGGTTGTAACTTAGCATTGGCACAATCTTCAGCTCCAAAACGAACAGCATCACGCAGTGACAGTAGCCGAACGTCCCTTAAATTCAAATACATGGAGAATATTGCAGTCCGGCACCCGTAGCCACTATCCCTGTGTGAACGTCCTGTCCATATATTTAATCCTAAGGTCCAACTACGGGAAGGAGTTAAAAGACTCTTATCTTTGACCTCCGCCGACAATTGTATCTGTGTCTGCCTGTTGACCCGTACGGCGAAACTTAATTGGTGTTGTTTCTCGTGAATCGATTTGGAGGCCATTGTTGTGACGATAAGCCTTTACCGTGAATTAATTTGGAGGCCGTTGTTGTGAAGATAGGTCTTCAACACCTTGATAGTCGCGATGGTCGACCACGATATCGTCCGCGTACATAACGGCAACAGCATTTCTAAATTCTGCTTGCACACGTTGGTTAGTAGAGCGAACGATAAACAGCTTAGTGGGTTTTCCCGCAGGCTCTCGAAATAGGTTGACTAATAAGTGTCGGGGGACTTTTTATTAAGACATCTATGCTCCTCTTTTTTTCGATCATGGTCGACTTTTAATCCACTCCGGCATTCCCCTTAGTTAAATTGGGAGTCATGAAAACGTGAAACAGCCAATTTAGGAGTGGCTAGTCTGGATCTCGAACCCAGGCCTCCCAAATGCAAGGCTTTTGCCACTAAGCCATCTTGCTCGGTCCCCGGGAGTGAGAAACCCCGGGCCTTACCAGCTCCCGCTTGTCTTAAAGATAGTGGATCGCCTCTTGCTTACCTCGGCTTTTCCTGAACCCTAATTTCTCCGGCAATAGGACAGTTTCAACAGTTAGAAGCAGCCTTGCAATGACCGACTTTGCAAACATATTTCTAAGTGTGCGTTCCGATGCGGCGCCTCAAAGGAGATTCGTATCCTTCACATTATCGTCGCGCTTTTCCTTTAGTATCGGGGTTAATCACACACAGTGGCAGACCTAGGGCATACTATCTAGTTGAAGAGCTTAGCCATCTTTCCTGCACGGATATTTGACCTTTCTGCTCGTAGCAGATCCCGTCGAGACCGCCACTCTTCTACTATTTTTGCGAATATTTCCTTTTGCAGATTTTTTTGCAATATCCTCCGCTTCAAAAGGAGAATTGATGAGATGCTACTCCAAGGTGAGTGGATACTTAACTGCTGGTTCATACATGAGGGCAACTGAGTCAAACAGGAGCGAAGAAGTCCTTACATATTAGCTCCTGGTACCTGCTGTGCATATTCCTCTTCCACCAACGTGTAAGTTACATATGCCACTTCTGCCCTTCCAAGAATATGAGCCTCTTCCTCATCATCAAACCAGCGCTTGCTCTCTGCCCGCAGCGGCTTGTATTATGTCATATGTTGTCCATATGTATTGGACTTGTGCAACATCTTGAAATGCAAAGTTATTGCGAAATAAACAATATGTACTATTATATGTTGTCCATAGGGCTGCTTGCGTTCTTCAATTTTCTGGAGAACGGAGTGAGGTGTTCTTTCTAAGCGCAAGAGCTCCAGAACCTGGCGACGCTTTAAGTAGCAGGCTCAGGTAAGCCACGGGCTTGTCCCCTTCCGTCAAGACTTTCGTTTGACTATCGCTGCCTTTGCGGCAGTTTCCAGTGTGTCATTTCCCTGATCTCGTCAATCGGCTGCCCCATCTGCATGAAATCGCGTTTATTTAAACACAAGTTTTGCTTTATAGAGCCCCACTTGCGCAGATACGCCCTAGTAAGAGTTTTTTTTCGAAAGCTTAAGGGCATTGCGTTCCTCTCCTTATTAGTAATTAAAGAACAGAAGAACGATGGTTAGGTTACATGTTTTCTTTTTTAAGTAAGTAGTTTATTAACCAATAACAGGTATTATGTTCTGTTATATTAGACAGTATACAGAAATCGGATTAAAGCATTCTATACAGCAATGCAAAATGCAGTCCCGTAGACGATAAATCTTAGCTGAAAGTCAGTCCCCCAAAAGGATTGAAGCATTCAAGTACATTATATATTGTGCACTGATGACCGCAACGTTGACAAGTTCACGATTCGTCAGCTTTATGGTGGCCAAGTCGAACACAACACTTACGGTGAAACCCATGCATAGCGAATCGAAGAGTAAGATGACGATTTTGCATATGGGAGTCCTTCCAAAAGTCCGAGGTGAGGGCAGGCGTCATAAAGAAGGGTGCATCGACACCAGCCAGTTTTGCCTCCAAATTCTGAATATGCTGCTTAAATGCCTCAGTGTGAGGCACGTTGGAGCTTTGCTGCAACGTCTCTGTGAAGAGACGTGTTCCAGCCGCCAGGTAGACAAGTCGATTGCGGCTTTTTCTGTAGACAGGGTGCATTTGAGGAACGCAGCTTTGTGTTTCCATATTGTTTCGCTACATAGTGAGCTACCTTTTAATATAGAGTGAATACCCGTACTTTGAGCTTGGCTCATTATATTTGCCGCAAATGTTCGCGTAATGATGTATACTTGCGCTCTGTTCTTTGAAAAGTGTTTTAATTACTATGTAGCGCTGCCCTTTTCTAAGGAACGAGATCCCTTCGACTTAATGTGAAAGAACGCTCGTGAACTCCCTTACGAAACATAAAGTATGGTGCCCGCATGGTGGGGATATACTTATATATATATGATATTCGTTTGCATATATATATATATATATAGGTTGTTTTTTCTGCTTAGCGCAAACGCTTGGTTGGTGTGTCAAGCTCATGTCACATGGCACATCGCTATTCATCGTCGTGGTAGATCAGTCGGTCTCGATCGTTCCCGTTGGTGGATGTTCGTGTGACGCACGCACCAAAGACGAGCACCGCCGCAGGCCAGCTACGTCCAGGCGGGGTGGGAAGGTCCTCCCCCCGAGCCTTTGAGTAGCTTTTTAGCGGCTTTCCGCTGGGAGTTATCGCAGTCACTGAGTAAGTTAGCGTGCTGGTGCCAAAAGATGCACTCGCTCTAACGTGTATAGAAAAACAATCTGGCATGATTTGAACCGGGGCCGGTGGGCTGGCGATCGCCTGCGCCACCACCTGGGCATGCCGTCTGCGGCCACATAAACAGAGGTAATCTGCACAATTGCTATCAAAACGAACACGAACAGCTCTGCACAGTGTCGGCGATTACAACTCTTGCGGGCACGCTTTGAGGATACTATGAGGCACTTCAGAACGTATAATGCATAGCTCTCGAAACCCAGCTGTCTTGTACTGATCTCTGTAGCAGAAATCACTCATCATAGACGAGCCACTAAAACTTGTGAAACGCAACTAAGTTAGACGAACAAATCGACTACACGTCCGCTCTTGATAAATCGAACACGAAAATATATGAACTACAGTTCCGAGATTATTAGATCGTTTCTAAAGGAAATCAAAAAAGCATAGGGATACGATTTGCATAGATTGATTGACAACGTGTTTTTTTTTATCCGGAACTGCGTCTTACAATGCTTGAGTTCTCACAAAAACAGTAATGTGATATAAAGGTGTAATATAATAAAAATAATATACTCCAACGGTCGCATGTAACATCACAAGTAACAGATTCACCACAGGGCGTGTTCCTATAACAAAAAACCACCACTTCAGCTTTAGTCAGGATTCACTATAAGTAATCTATACCTAACAATAGTAGTAACCACCTGTGAGAGCTCATCAGCTACACATAGGGTGTTTTTTTTAACTCTTGCTTGAATAATCTTAGGGAAGTACAAGATCTTAGGCTGCTACTTAGCGAACTCGGGCAACCGGCGCTTTAGGGTTTGCGTGCTGATCTTTTTGTGAGTAATGGGAACTTCAAATATTTTGGCTCTTCTCCGCGCCCTAACTCATTTTTGCGTCGAAGGGATTGCAATGTCCGCCGGGCCAAGGCTGTGAGCTGATTTGAATGCGAGCGTGCCTGCCGCAGAATACAGACCATCGCAACTGCCTGTCTGTGGGTGATATACGTACAAGTCCCCTACAGAATCACTTCGGCGTCCAGCGAAAATTGCCCGTAATGCGCCATTTTGTATGACCTTTGCTCTACGGAGAATGCCATGATCCCCACCTTCCCACAGGAGAATTCCGTAGCAAAGGATGGGCATGAACAGTGAATTGTAAGCAATCAACAGACGTTCAATGGGTACCCCGAGCTGTTTCATGCGTCGTAAAGCTGAAATGACCGCATAGCATTTAGGAGTTATATAGCCTAACTGCGGTTGCCACGATAGCTTATCATGAAGCATTTGATATTTGACCCGACAAGAGTGATTCACCATATGTGGACGGAGTTGGAAAGACGATGGCACGCAAATTAGTCTCCTAGCCTGGCGAAATAAAATGACATTCGTTTTGCTGGTACTAAAGCCAAACTTAATGAACGTTTTTATAATCGTGATCCACGAACATGATAGAGTTACTTACTTCGCCACTGATGTCATGTGGATCTATTCGAAAAAGGGTCGTAGTGTCATTAGCATGAGCTATCGCTTTACCTAACTTGTCGCGTCTAATTTTCAAAAGTATAAATTACAACAGAATTATAAACATAAAAGGACCAAGAACTGAGCCTCGCGGTGTTCCTATGTCAACACTATGTCAGCACGATGCCACCGCTCCGATTCTGACGGCTTGTGTCCTACCAATACGGTAGGATTTAAACCAATCGACCGTAGAGGGCACTTTGCCAAGGTGTGCCAACATTTGAGTAACAGCATTATGATTAAGACAATTAAAAGCAGCCGCTACATCAAGGAATTCACCCATTAGATCTTATTAGCCTCTACCGAGTTAACAACATCCTGCCACAACTTCAAAAGCGCCGCATCTGTGGACCGAGCATGGCATCGAATATTTTTGAGGCGTAATCAACTATAAATATAGGACGGTAATTAGACGGTAGAGATATGTCACCCTTTTTTTTATATAGGGGGACAACATGAGACGTTTTCAAACAGTCTGGCAACATACCTGTTTAAAACGAGAGGCTAATAACATTAGCCAAAGGCCACGCTATAGGTGGAGCTTCAGCAGTTTCGCAGGCACTTCAAGACTGCAATTTGTCCACCCGGCTTTTAAAGAGTCCATGGCCCACAGCACCTCGAGACGGGTAACAGGAGCGAGAGCAAATTCATCCGCTCTTTTATCCCAAAGTCATTCTAAAACAGGCTGAATAAGTTTCCCTGAATCAAGCGATTCCGCGGTGCGATGAACAACCGTGACACGTGATGTTTCAGTTAATCTGAAATAAACTTGGTATCAGTTAACAAGTTACCGACGATTGCTACGATATCTACGGGACAGCTTGTTAGCAGTGTGCCTGAACCGGCGTACTCCCTGCAGAAAAACAAACGAGTCCCCGTCCCGTATTCCTGATATACTGTTAGGCTCAGACATAGGAAACGCCTTATCGTATATGAATTTGAGCATGGCTTGGAGCGCCTCAAAGACAAAGTTGACTTCAGGGGCATCAACAGCATTTGCCATGAGGCCTTAATGGCCGTGTGCAAGAACTTAGCGATGCCAAGCCTTTCACTAACGCTTGCAGTAGATGCAGGGAATGATAACTGCGGAAATGATTGGCCTCCAATTAGAGATACAATCACCGGAAAATGGTCGGAAAACATCGATGTATCGAACACAGCCGGTTGACTACTGCAAACATTTGAGCAACTTGTTAGTGCTGTATGATCGATGCTTGTATTCGAAGAGGGGCGATTAATAGAATTCATTACTCTATTACACATGCGTAAATCGTTTCGCATTAAAGAAAGGATAAATATTTCAGAGGCGGAGGGTCGGCTATCATATTGACAATTGAGTCTTCAAATAAAATGCAATGCAAGCTGCCATCCTGCGGAAGAAACTTGTCCAGGAAATTAAGCAGAATATCGCTATATGTCACTCGACATGAGTAAAAAGCTATCAGGTAGCCTTCAAACCCCCGAGAGTTTGTGATATGCAAGCGAATTGACCTGGACAAATCCATCAGAATTACGCAATGCATGGGAGAAGATGACTTGTATCTCTGTTTTAACAAAAAATCCTGCCCTAGCCCCAGGACGCCCCCTTCTACAGACCGCAAAGCGTTTGTACCCCCTCTACTGTGTGCAGAACACTATCAGCATCTGACGGCCACGTTTCACTCACCGCAACAACATCGCAGCTTGACCCTTCATACGTACGGAAATTAGCTAGGGATTCGAGGTACCCCCGCCTTGGCAAGACCGCCTGTACCAGCGTTCATATGCATGACAGAGAGGCTATAACAATCATGAAGAAATGTGTCCCTCATAACGCAGTCCCTAAGGTTGTGAGGTGGTTGTGGTATAATAATGTTTACATTGTACGCAAGTGAAATAGTTAAATATCTAAAACGTCTTAAGCAGGCAAGATATAATACTAAGGTATATTCTGTAGTGCCGACAACAATGGCGCCAGGAGGTCCGTCAACTCCTGAAGACACTGCGCCGCCTCAGGGCAGAGGATTTTCAGGACTTCCTTGAGCGGCTTCAGCGTCTTCAATAGCAGCTTGCTGTTTTTATTGGCGATGGGCTTCACTGGGCGTCGCAGAGAAGAAGACGGTTTTATTAATGCGGTACCCTGTACCACACGAGGGAAGGCTAGTTGGCGCACGGGGGATGGCTGTAGCACCGGGAGGATTGAGACGAACTTCTGTACCCTCAGTTTCCTCGACGACCAACGATCTTGCGGCACTCGCATATGAACACTTTGGTGACGTGGAGTAGCGGCTGGCAAAGTTTCAACCACCTTCACAATTGAGGCAGCAGGACACGCCGTAGTTACCTGCTAAGCGAGCCTGCATTCCATTAACGCTTTACGTTTCTCAATCTCGGCAGCCCGTATCGGACAAGCCTAGGACAAAGAGGTATGCGGACCTTTGCAGTTAACACATCTGGTCAAGTTTTTGCAGCTTTTGGCTAGATCGCCTAGCTGCCCCCAGCTCTGGCACAACACCTTATTGCGGCAGTTGGCCGCCCTATGCCCCAGACGTAGACACTTATAGCATGCAGTTGGGGTGCCGCCGGCTAACATAACAACGTTAAACAAACGGCATGCAAGAAAACACCTCAGCTGGAGGCATCTATTTGGTAGAAGACTCATAAGCGACCGATGCTGTATCAGTGTTCTCCAGTCAGCGATAAGTCGTAACTCGAAAATAGCCTTTGTCGCGAATAGCCTGAATCTGCCCTCTAACCTTGTCAATGTCCTTGACGGTGCTTTTGTGAGTCACTAGCTTACAGTCATTCGAATCGTCCGCTGTGCAAACAACGTCTTTTTCGTGTTCGAGCTAACACTAGGCAAGACAGAAGCTTCCGCGGGCGTTAACAGTGCAGTACTCAATGTGCGAACAACAGGCGTAAAATCCATAGTTTTATCGACTGCCACAGGAGCGTCACCACCCTCAACCTTCCGAACATCACGCGAAGGACCCGCCGAGCTATCAGCCGTGTCGCTTTCAGCTGTAGAAAACTTGTTAGAATTCCTCTTTTGGTTTGCAACCACTTTAAGTCTGCTGGAAAGAGCAACCTTTCTCCTCTACTCTAGCGATGCCTTATTTATAATTACCATGTTACTCTCCAGCGGTGAGTCAACACAATGGGTTAATGCGCGTTTGCACGTGCACGTGCGATTTCAGACGTGCAGATACGACTTTAGCAAGCGAAGTAGCACGCAAAAGCAGAAATCACTGCGGGGCATGCAGCCGACACTCTCGTGGCCTCTATCGGCGACGGGCAGCAACAAACGCCAGCGCACACAACGGTAGAACACATTAGAACCAACTCTATGTCATGGTTGGTATCAAACTAGCACAGTCAAGGGCAATCAAGTGGCCCAGAATACAAAATCCGTTGGACAGTACGATAAGCCAGAAAAAATAAGCACCGACCAAACACACTCCAGAGGCACCAGGTCACGAGGGTTTCTCACAACAAAGACGAAGCGCACACATGGCCCGGGCCGATACCATTAACAAATTGTCCGGAGCAGACGACTCCGGTTGGTGAAGCAGTTGGTAATGTCAGAAATGTACCTATTATAAACAATGTTGATAAAGTGTGCTGACCGTCGTAGGTCGTGGGTCCGACCCATGTCTACAGCATATTGCTAAACGCCACACCTTTCGTTAAGTTACAAGAGCAACTATCCTGGCTCTTGTAACTCCTCTGTAAGTCTCTTGTAAGTCCCTGAAAACTTACAAATATTTCTAATACAAGTCACCAATAAATATTATCTCTCTCTCTCTCTCTCTCTCTCTATATATATA